>VRLP01000769.1:0-182996 GCA_009660295.1 Lophius piscatorius | reverse complement strand
TGAGCACCAAAGACTTTCTGATGGAATATATATATATATATATATATATATATATATATATATATATATATATATATATATATAGATATATATATATATATATATATATATATATATATATATATATCATCTGTTGTAATAAACAAACAAACATGTCTGATAAAATCAAACGGAATTGTTGCCTTTCTTTTCTAAAGTCATGGACAGTTTGTTTCATTTGAACTACTGTGTAGCCTTATGTAGCACAACTTGCTGTTTCATTTTCAGTGCAGAGGAGTAGCGGCTGCTCCTTCAATGTCCCACTCCTTAGTCCATAGTCAAAATAAATCACAAGCATGAAATATTCATATCCCAACCTAAGGAATGTATTTGCAGAACAAGCGTTTCATTTTATTTGTAATTTTTGATTATTGAATATCTTCAAAAAAAATAAAGTTCTCCCAGAATATCACTATCCAGGACATGGAAGATGTATACATGTTTTGTGAAAAAAATATTGAGTTTGTTTTTGAGGAATGCCCCAGAAACCATCATCTGAGACAAATCCCACTGATGATGATGATGATGGAAACGAAAACTTTCAAACAATGAAATACCCAAAGGCAGCAATTCCGGAATTGGTTGTTGTGTTTTAGATGGCTTTGAATAAACCATCAATAGTAATGAATACTATTTGAGATATACTCTGGAAACAAAACTCGCTCTCAGAATGAGCCCAAGCTTGTAAAGCTGGAAGCAAACTAAATAAAAACTATATATCCCATTTCGTGCTACAATTTTTGTTACATTCAAAATATTGAACATATTTCAAGTCATATCTCCCTCCTCACTTTATTTGTTGTAGGATGTGAAAGTAAAGTCCCTTCATTAATTCACAAAGCTTTCAAATATACCAAAATAATCTTTGATTTCAAAGTAAGATGAGGAAATAAAGTTTACAGGAATACTTCCGTATTATAGTTTATTATCTGAAAATCCCAGAGGAAAATACTCAGTGCTGTTGAACACTGAACATGTGATAGGTGTGTCACCTGTCTCAAATTACAGATACTGTGTGTGTGTGTGTGTGTGTGAGCACCAAGGCCTTGCATGTGTACATATGATTGCAAGCAAGTGCAGGCTTTCATGGGTGAATGTGTGGGGAAAGAAGAGGGTTCCCATTGATAGTGAGGTCTGGTCTGCTAGCTTCAGGCCATGCATGCATAATGCCTGCTGCAAGTGCTGGGCTGTGACTAAGCAGAGAAAAATCTGATACAGGGGGTACATGGAGTTCCTTGGAGAGACAGGCTTCTGGCAAGAGAGGCAGTAACAGTACCCCGATTGAAAATGTTAATAAGATGGTCAAAGGTCCCAGAGCTCACCCCTTACACCACTCTCCTCCCTGTCTCCCTTCACTAGCAGCGGGAAATCCATCCCGGGAGGGGCTATTGTACTCCAGGAGGCAACCGTCAAACTGGAATGGGTAAGGAGGGCCTGGGCCAGGGCATCCCTTTCTTACAGCTCGGGCTGAGGAAGTGGAGTGCAGTGTTGCCGAAAAGAGCCGGACAGAGGTCTGGATCTGGGATGAGCCGCAAATCTCTCACTCATCCTTCCTCGTGTCTGTCTGAGGAGCCGCTGCTATCACAACAAGGCCTCGCGCCCAGCAGGATCATGTTTAATCTGTGTTCTCCGCAAAAGGGCCGCACATGTATTCCCATCTTCTTCAAGTCCACCTTCCCTCGCCCTCTCAGCTGATGGGCTGTAACAGACGGGGACAAACAGCAAACCCACCCTCAAGTCCACTCCATCAATGGCAGCTTTGTTGTGACAAAGCTGCTGTCTTAGCAACATGCTGACCACGCTAAGAAAGAGAGGAAGTGGACAGAATGAAGGAAAGGAGGAGGGAAAGTGTTTCCAGGGTAACAAATATTTACACCTCTCACCTCCTTGTCCGCTGTAGTGTGTCCTCGGAGAAGAAGCTTCAGGCACTCCCTGGTGAACCTTCAATCGTGGTTACCTCCCATAAACTTTAAAGGAGTACACCCATCTTTATAGTGTCCTGCGAGGAACGCAAGTGGAAGATAGCAGACAGGAATTCTCATTTGCTGTTTACTTTCCCACAACTTCTCCCCTGCACCGTTTACACTAGCTGCTGTAGGTGAGGTAACCCTCCTACTCCCTCCCCTTTCTCTCTCCCCTAATTCTCTGGTACTAGTCCTTCCGCTGTATCCCCCTCACTGTCCCTTTCTTTTTTGGATGGTTCTTTTCACCCCCTCACTCCCCTTGTTCTCATTCTATCCTTTCTTTGGTTATTCTCCCTCCTCCCACTCTCCAGACCCCTACTGTTGTCCAGACAGCGGCACAGAGCAGGCTGAATGCTTGCCAACGCAGCTAGCCAATGGTAGAGCGGCAGAGTCAAGCGTTCAGCCAATGAAAAGCATAAAAGGTGGTATTTGGACCAATCAAGAGAGTTCTTTCGTGAAAACTGGGCGGGACTAAAGGAATTAAGGGCAATACTCTCAGCCACTTCCGTCTAAGGATGGGGTTTTTTGTTCACACTGTTCTCAGTAAGTTTGTGATTTTTTTCATTCGAAATGTCTACGTTTGGAGCAACAAAATAAATTGGACCAACATCAATTTGATAAATTTCATTTTTATAAAATCATTTGAAACAATAATTCACAAAATATTTTTTGTAAAAAAAAAATCTGTACTGAATGTTAGCATTTTAGAAACTTATTAAGAAGTATTAGGATTTTTGGGGGGGGGAAAAAATCTTTTTCAATGATCGATACTCAAAGGAGTATAGAATATATAATTTTTTTATGAAAAAAATATTAACTCTTCAATTGCAAAGTGTGTTGTGACACTTTAGTTCACACATCAGGAATCTTTCGCATAAAGAGAGCTTATGAAATAAATGAAATAATCCAGAATTATTATGGCTGTGGTTAGTCTGACTCTTGTCCCACAATAAAAAGTAAAGTTCAACATAGTTCTGTAGCTACCATGGCAACTTATGCTGGGACACTAACATTGTCCAGACAGGCTAACTATAGGGATGAGCTTCTGATGCTGTTTTGATGTTTAACCACAGTTCCAGAAAAACTGACCTTCAGGAAAATATATCCTGTTACCACAAGCTCGCTCTGAACCATGGTTTGGATTTGAGCACACAGCGCTGCTGAGGACTCACTCTCAGAAAACAGGACTCATTCATAGACCTACCTATAGTGTTGAGCCATCTTAAGTTGCCTTCATACCTACAGTATCTCTTTTGGTCCAGACTTTTGGACATTTCAGTTGGATCCTGACCAAAACTGAGATGTTAAACATCCCTTGGGCAGCATGAAGGTATAGTGAGAAGTGCTGTTGTCTCACAGCAAGACAGTTCCAAGTTCATATCCAGCTCTGAACCATGAGCCTTACTCTATTGAGTTTGCATGTTCTCTCCATATTTGCATAAGTTGTCTTCAGGTAGTCTGGTTTCCTCCCAGAGACCAAAAACATGAATATGGTTGACTCTAAATTGCCCATAGGTTTGAATGTGAGCATGAATGGTTCTTTCCATGCGTCAGAACTGTGATGAACTGGCGTCATGTCCAGGGTGTTGCAAGCCTTGCTCCCCAGTGTCAGCTGGCATAGGCTGACACTGGGTCTGGATAAAACCAAAACATGAATCGGTTTGTTTACTTTGTGAAAGCACTTTTTGAATGATCCAGTTACAGGAAATGAAAGCAGGTTTCCATTGCCAAAAAAACTTCACATAGCCGTGAATTTATTACTGGGATTTTCACTGTAATTCCTGAGTTAGTTCACAGTCAATTACTATAAAACATTTTAAAACATTTCCACAGTTTGGAAAAAACTATACACTACTTTGGATTTGACAGGATCTTTCTTTTTCTTTGTCTTTTTTTTACAGTGTGTTATACTGCCAGGAATGACCTGACATGCTCAGAGCTGTCACTCACAGATTTGAATACATGCTATGAAGAGCTCTTCTGTCCACAGGAGCAGGTGTCTGATTCTCACGCACAAACTGGGAGTTAAACAATCAATGTTGATATGGTTAAAGTTACGTTAAGGCGTGTTTATATGGGCTTGTGTTAATTAAACAGCTGTTTGTGCAGATCACGCCTCACTAAAGGCGACAGAAATACACTTGGTGAGAAAAAACAAATGTACAGGGCTCTATGGTTACTAAGGACACGGCTTAAAAACTTTTGCTTTAGGTCATAAACAAGAATTTGTTTGGATTCTGTCAAAGCGACCTACCATAAATCAGTCTTAAGGTATACTGTACAAAGACTGTCGGTAATTGAGCTCAACAAATAGGTCAACTGTTTCCATCCATAGGTTGGTTACCCTGCTGACCAACAGTACCAGTGACGGTATTTGTTATCCTGGGCTACAACCGATCCAGTTTGGAAATCAGTTTTGTGATCCACATATGGATTTAGCATTATTCTACGCCTGATGCCTTTCCTGACACAACCCTCCTCAAATATCCGGGCTGGGGACGGGCAATAGAAGTACACTGGTTTGTGTCTCCTTTGAGGCTGGGCTCCTTAAGATGTTATACCCACCCTAAATCATGGATGCACATAAACAGCTACTCACCTGAATAACAATTTGGTTGAATCCGTAGCTTATTTCAGCCTCCATAGAAGGAAAGCATTGTTTCAAATAGCCTACATGCAATTCAAATGTTTTATTTTCATGAAATGTTTGACTTTTATATTTGCTTGATAACACATTTAATAATGTTATGTTTGATAATTTACCTGTGTGGCTACAAACTATATAAAATTACAACTTTTGCTGAAAACTCAGGGATCGAACAAATAGTAAGTGTAAAAAGGAAAATTTCTTGAACTCATTACAGAAATTATGAAAACAATTGCATTAAATTAGGTGTTACGGTATAATGAAAGAAAACAAGCACTTTCCCAAAAGAAACATGAGTTTGTATAGACATGGACAGGTCCAAAGACACAAACATGGGGAAATCTTAAAATTAAACATCTAATCAACCCTGAAACATAAATATTAATCAATGTAACTAATCAAACACTTTTATTGAGAAGCATATAAAAATTTTCATAAACAACTCAACAGTAAGCAAGTAGTTTTCAAAGGTTTAGAGAGGTGAATTCTTAAGATGAAGTCCCCCCTCCTAATTCTCCTTTATGACACCATCCACTTCCTGTGGGCGGAGCTTAAAAGGCCAGCTTTTCCCTGACAAATGTTAGCCAAAGGAGCTTGACAATAAACAAAAGTTTATAATGTGAATGAGGGTGATAAAATGTTAATTAAATATGTGCACCCCAATTAGCAAACAACAAGTTGAGTAAATTGTGTAATATGTAAACAGAAGCGGTGTTATCGCAAAAAGAAAGAAAAGTAAAACGTAAACCAAGACTACATGATATATATATATAAAAAAAAGAATGTTATCGACAGTAACAACAAAACAATCTCTTATCTTGCAATCGTTAAGAAAACTTTATTTCACGTCACGTTGTGAGGTCATAATGTGACATCAACACAATTGAATCAACTCTAGGATATTCCAAAACCTGCCTCTTGGTAAGATTTCATGCAGATTTTTCTGTAAACTTGCTTAAAAAAAACCCAGAAAAATTAAGTTAGAATATAACCTCCTTGGTCGAAGCCTAGGCAGCTTAGTTTTAATAACATTAATAAACGTTTCATACAAAAGTCGTCTGACTGAACTATTATCAACCATGTTTTACAGTGAAGGTAGCAGAATAGATGACAGAGCACCTTAGATGAGAATAGCAGAATGTGTTATTGGAAGTTAAGCAGTATCATCAAGTCTGTTAATAAAATCAAAGTCAACGGTCGAAACAGTTGACCTCTGCAATATTTGCAATTTTAACAAACTTTAACCTCATTTCAACCCCACCCAAAGGCGTGGTTCCCTTCCCCCCCGTTTCCACCGCTGAGTCAGCCCTCTGTAAGTGGCTTCTGTTTGCTATTTCTGTCACCTACCGACTACATAAGGGATTCCGTTCTCCCTTTAATCACATTTCCAGTGCTGCAGACCGGTGATGGTGACATTCAGCGCTGAAAGATGATGCACCATGTTGATTAAATCTGAGGTCCCTTCTTCGCCCGTCGACAGGCCACACAAGAAAAAATTACACAAAGTCACCGTCGTCCAGAAGATTTATTAAAACACATTGAACAAATACACGGAATACAAATAAAAAGATGACAATTCACTTGTTCATTCAGATGCTATACAGCACAAATATCAGAACCGTAACACTGCTTGGAGCTCATCGTCTGTAAATGCTAGATACACGACCGCCTCGCAAAGAGTGAAGCGTCGCACCGGACGCTTCACATGCTGTGCATTCACTGCAACAAAGGTGCCTTTAATCTGGGTCTTTTGGCAGCTTTTGAAGCCATATTAATAAGCATGTACATACATTGTTAACATATTTATAATATTAGACTGAAGCCTTTTGTTTTTTACCAACAGACATTACATTCATACCGACTTCAGTTTGATTGCATTTCGTTTCGTTATCGACGTCATCTCGCGGCCATCACTCCTGAGGAGAAGGAGGTGATTTGGACTGACGATCACACACCATTAATTGAACACTGCAGTTCTATGGCGTCACTATCCAGCAGACATTCATCTTCTTTTTTTTTTTCAGTCAGATACATAAATCCGTAGGAGATGGACTTAGCTCTGAAAAATTCTTTCAAGTATTTACATGTTTCTGAGGTTCTTATGTGTCAAGCAACCTAATGAGATGCTGTGAAAAAGTATCGGACTCCCCCTTTATCCTGATTTCCTCTATTTTTGTTGGACTCATACTTGATTGTGTCGGATTTTTAAGCAACCTGAGTAAACAAAAATGAAAGTTTTAAAGGATAATAGCATTTACTGAACCATACAGATTATCCAGTGCCAACTGGGTCTCTGTGAACAAGTATTTGCGCCCCAATTAATCAACGCTATTATTCCTATGGGCGAGATTTTTATACAAAAAACTCAATCTAGCAGCAGTTTCAATTTAAAAAAATGCTTTAATGGCGTAAGGAGCAAATTTCTATTTGAAAAAAAATGTAATAAACCAAGACAAAGTAATACAACACAATAAGAAATGGGAAGAAATCTATCTGAACTACATAAAAGTTACTTAAAAGAAATTAATTGATTAATTTTTCTGTGAAGTCATGTGGACATGATACTGGATTGTGTTTCTTATCTCTTATGTGTTTTCTTG
Organism: Lophius piscatorius; assembly: GCA_009660295.1. Classification (NCBI taxonomy): domain Eukaryota; kingdom Metazoa; phylum Chordata; class Actinopteri; order Lophiiformes; family Lophiidae; genus Lophius; species Lophius piscatorius. The sequence goes on along the minus strand of VRLP01000769.1, from coordinate 175,746 downwards.
GGCCTGTCCTAATAAAAATACTAATTTAAAAAAAAAGAAGAGAAAAACAAACTAACTGCATTAATAAAAAGTTTCAGCTGGACTAGACACTCCCAGTCCGGATTTCTATCTCTTCAATCCTATCATTATTAAAATAAATATAAAATATTTATGTGCCAAAATCAAAAGATTTTCAAGAAGGGATGAGTGAGATGGTGGCTGACGTTCCGAAATCCCTCCAAGAGCCAAGCAAAACCTCCATCAACCATCATTCCCATCTTTTTATATCGCCACATATCCTATTCAAGCTGACATTGGGCGATAGGCAGGGACAAGTTACTTGTCCATCACAGTTACCCACATGGACCGCAGTTCCCAGAGGGGATCAGGGAGAACTTGCAATAAGGGTCAGAGTTCATGGATCCACTATTAAAAAAAAACCACTGGGCAACGATGGCATCTATTGGAAGATGGCGAGGCGAAAGCGAGAAGAACATGAAGCTTTGCCCAAACAACACACTAGGGTGACCCTCAGAGATTTTGGGAGAATAAGAATATATAACGTTGGGACATTTTGGAGGACAGGGGTCCTGTTGTATCTGGTGTAAACTAAACTCACTAATCCACAGAAGAACATTGGACCAGTGAGTCAAACATGGAGGTGGTAGAGTGATGCTGCCGGGAGGCTTTGCTGCTTCAGGGACGACATGCTGTAATTGAGGGGAAACATGGATTCAGGTTTCTCGGATCAGGTTTCATGGATGATCAGTCTGTGAGTTGATGTGGAAGAGTGAAGTCTCAAATAGAAACGTTTTGTACCGGCCAAATCAAAGTCTGGACCTGAACCCCATTGAGATGCAGTGATGGAACTTAAAAAGATCAATTCATGCTCACAAATCCTCCAATCTGGCTGCACCAAAGCAGCTCTGCAAAAAAGAGTGGGCCAAAACTCCACCACACTGATGTCAAGGACTAATTTCCAGTTATCGGAAGTGTTTGGTTGCAGAGGTGGAACAACTACGTATTAAATTCGGGAAGTGAATCTTTTTATAACACTGGTGAATTTGATATTTGCCAAACATTTTTGCCAAAATTAAACATATTTCAAAACACATTTATGTTTTTTCAGGCTGCACTCGTTTCCTGTTAAATCTTGGTTGATGATCCAACACAGTCTAGTATGAGATTCATGCCAGTAGAGGAAATCAGGAGGGGGGTCCAATATTCACAGAACCCTACAAGTCATGGTCAACTGATGGAAAGCAATTTAAGAAAAACAGCATTGATAAATGTGGCAGATGCACTTCAAGTTTGATTTAATGTTTTGAATCTGAGTTTTAGCTGCAACTCAAAGTCTGAGAAATGAGAGGTGTAGAGGTTGCCGTGACATAATCTAAGTGAGTGAAAGAGAGCACCTCTGGAGAATCATTCAAAATGGCAAAAGCAGAGTAAGAAAATACACTCAGCGACTCTGTACAGCACTGCCTCTTCTCCTCAGATTAGCCCAATCAAAATCATCCTCCATCAATGTCCAATAAGTGCTGTAGTGGCATGGCAAGAAAAATACAAACAGCTAATGCCACTGGTTTTCAGAAAAAGCACACACAAAAAAAAAAAAAAGACAAATATATGACAATAACAATTTGCATTTTGAGTCCAAACACTCAAGCATCACCTCGATAGAAAAAGAAATATAGTATGCTTGAATTTAGAAAAAGATTGTTTGAAGAGGGGGATGGACGAGATAAGTGGCGATATCATGCTAATGTGTGAATAAATAGGTAGCAAGATTCGCTTTTGAAAGGACTGAGTTGAGTGTAATGCTGTGCAACATTTCCATCAGGCCGACGCCAACGCCAGTCTCTGTCTCTGTGAAGGAAAGGGATGGCATGAAACTAGTGATTTGTCCTGGATTATCTTCCTTAAACGCGTCTTATTTTAACTCAACATAAAGAAAAGCAAACTTAAGCCCATTTTGGAAACAATCGGGTGACACATATGTTCTTATTCTCTCCTGACAGTGAGAGAGAATGGGGGAATTCCCTGTGATGTATGTGAGAGAGAGAAAAAAAAGCCCGTCTTCACTCACAGCTCTGTTCTCAGTTAGGTCAGAACATTACAGCCCTGTTTGTAGATGTGGACCAGATGATTTCCTGTTTACAGTGCAGTCCCACCGCTTATGGCCCCCCGGGGTTAAACTCTACAGTCACTACTAACATTCAAATAGAATAAAAATCACAAATATTCTACCATACACAGAAATACTTCTCTGAAATGTGTTAAAAGTCACTTTGCCACTTCCACAGCTTTTCCTGCTCTGCTTGATCTTCATCCAAGCCGGGAGTGTGATTCCCTCCATGTACATGTACGTATTTTTCTGCATGATTAGATCTATGTGAGGTAAAATAAGCAGACTCTGAGCATGTGCGGTGAAAGAATCCAACTCTGACATGTTGCTGGTTCTGCACTCAAAGTGGGACCAGAGTACTTTCTCCAAACGACCAGGAGGGGGCAGTCTGTCAAGGACTCAGAAAGACCTTGTCCAGCTACTGCATACATGATAATAGTTTGAATGCTTTCAAATAAATAATTAATCCACTGGTTACTACATGAATAACGAAACACATTTAAAGTAACGATATCAGGAAATCCGCCTCCAATCACACAATGACTGAAGATATCTCTAGCTCCTCCTCGCAGGGAACAAGCTCCAGCGGAGCACACAGTGACCAGGCAGGGTGGGAAAAAAGCAACAGGGGCACGCAGGATGAAAACATCGAAGCCGCTATGGACAAAACCCGATCGAGAGCATCAGAAAACTCAGTCATGTCATCTCGCGTGAGTTTCATCTTCTAGTGCAGGTCTGGAAAAAAAGCCATCTGCTCCATTATTCTCCTCCTGAGTCTCAGCTCTCCAGCGCAGCTTAACGAAAGCAAAGGATTTGCTTTTACGCGCCCGGGGAATAGTCGAAAGATAAAAGTGCAACTGTTAAAGATAGATATATCTGCATGAATCAAAATCACCTCAGCTGTAGACAGAGAGCTCGATTACGTAGGTTTGACGTGATGAAGGGAGCAGGAGAAAGAGGAGGATGAGGCAGAAGAGATGGGGCAGCTGTCATCGGAGTCCAACCGTGGGAGTGTCTGACCTCAGGTCAGCGGTTCAGAGATGGCCTAATCCTCAATACAGATGACATCACTGGGTTTGCCTGACTTCAGGTCAGGCGTCGCCACGTCTCTCAAGGCGTCGAGTGACTTCTTGTCCAAATGGCTTGAAGGTGGTGGAGGGCCGTTAGTGGAAACTAGAGAGGAAAGAGAACTCACATTTTAGAAGTTCACATACTTAGATGAAATATTTACCTCTTCAGAGGAGGATGAGGTTGACGACATTTTTAACTCAAAGAAGAACCCATTCGATTTTTTTCCCGGTGATCCTGATCATCATCTGAATGATTTATTTTTTGTTAGAATTTGTTGGTGTAGATTTTCATTCATCCAGATCATGGGCGTCTGTGGAGGCTGAATCTGACATCAAAGACCTTAAGCTCCCATGTCATGGAGACATCAAAGCCACGTTAGATGGGGACATATGTGGTACTGCTCTCCCCGGATCCACGCCAAAGTTGAATGGATTCCTCCTTGTCATACAGTCAACTGAGACGGCTGTAGCTCAGGGGTCAAACGGTGTTCCACCAATCAGAAGGTCAGGGATCTTAGGACTCCTCTCCAGTCTCATTACTTGTCTTGGGGCCTTAGAGCAAAACCCAAAACCTTCAAAGGGGCTTTGCAATGCTCCCAAAGGAGGGATCGGATGCATAGAACTTGTGTCACTATGTTGTGCCGTGTATAATTATTTGAAAAATAAAAGTATAGATTATTATTGACCTTCCAACTAAGTTTGACAAAAATACCAAAGTTGTTTTTGTGTAATCCTACTAACAGGCAGACAAGTTAATACAAATATGCAAACAAAACCTCCTTGATGGGAGTAATAATACAAATATAAGGTTCCAGATGATTATGATTAAAAAATATTATTGGACTTTTGCATTTAGGTGTCATTAAATAATGAGAAAAATCCGCTTTTCTCCCGCGCATGAGTCCCACCTGTTAAATGTGAAACTGGATTCTACTGTAAATGTAGGTCCTTACCGCTGACGTAGGGTCCCAGAGGCATCTGACTATAGTTGACTATGGGCTGTCCACCTTGTCCCCTGAATCCTCCACCAAAGCTGCTGCTGTACATCTGGGAGCAGCCAAACCCGCCCTGACTGAAAGGCTGACAGAGAGAAAAGAAGAAATTCATCAACTGTCCTTCGAGTACAATCCTCCACCTGAAGGCCTCCAGCCCGCTCACCTACACACCAGCCTCACTCTGGGAGCTATGAAGCATACCAGTGCAGACACACACCCTTAAATAATAGTTAATACTAATAAATAAACTAGGATAGATCCATGAAAAGCCCCCAATCCCCTGTGTTCTACAAGCAACTCCCCTGATTGAACTCCTCCAATTAAATGTGACTCATTAATAATCAGTCATACACAAACAGTCTGTATTAAATCAACCTATTAAATCTATTTCTATGAAGTCAGCAGTCTGCTCTAAGATCAGATCCCATAGTGACTCAATTATGATGATAAATACAATAAAATAGTTTTCTGAACTCAGTAATAACACAAGACAGATTTCCTTGTGTTATATTTCATATAAGCTAAATTTAGACACTATTTGACTTATGGTTGGGAAGTTACGGTAAAAAAAAACTGTGGAGAGTCATATGGGGTAAATTTGGACTGAATCGGATCAATGGTTTGGAAGAAATGTCCGAATAAGTGTTTTCTGTAAAAAGGAGCTACCCCAGTGAACAATTAAAGTAAAATATGTTACAAGATAGATCTCCTGGACTCCATTCATATGGAACAAAATTGGTTTCAATCCGACCAGCAGTTGAGAAATTATGGCCGAGAAAACTGATTTTGTAGATAGAGTTCCCCTAGTGGCGGAAATATGCAACCATAATCAATCCAGTTCTTCCTCGCACTAAGGTCTATTGGGGTATAAAATTGTAAAATGATCCATGAAATAGTTTTTCAGTTATCGCGTTGACACGAATATTCCCAACTCTTCAGGGATAAGACTAAATGAGAAAATAAGATAAAAAATGTCATAAATATCGGAAACTGTAACAAGGGCTTACAACACTGCCTATATTATATCAACATATTAATATAAAGTTCGATATGACATCGTTCAATGCATTGTGTAAAGTGTCTATTGTATTTTCCTCGACACCGTTGGTTCAGACAATAGATGTTCTACAGAACTATATGCTTAAAATCAATTCAATGGTTGAAATTGAAAAAGAAAATGTACAAAAAAAGGATAAATTAGTATTCAGACTGTTTATCTGACCAGAACATGAGTTGACATGAAAACAAAAATAGTTTGGGTGTTTGAGCCATCATGCTGGATGGCTTAAATTATCTCTCTGGAATAAAATCCATGCAGCGATGGTGAACAGATGCAGAAGACGAGTCAGCTTTCCTAAACCCACTGAGATTGAAACATTGGGTTTACAGTGTTAAGAGCAAACAACCTTTTTCTGTCACAAGAAACTCTTCCATGAGGGATTGGGAGTTTGAATATCCACAGGTTTCTGAATGAATTATGTGGCTGCTGAGTCCCGACTATAGACCACTTTCTAAGATTCAGCTCTTCTGCCTTTTATTTTGGAACTTTACCCAGACTAGCTGCACATTTTGGCGAGCTTCGTTTCCTCGCCATCCGCTGCCTAATAATAATGACCGAGTAAAAAATGATTAAGGAAGAAGACGCCTCATTTCTAATGAGACAAAGGAGAAAAAAGGAATCATTAAATAACTTGAAACAGTTCATCCATCTTTGCAGACAGACTTGGATCATGGTGCCAGAAGGCGAAGCTTTCCAGATCCTGCACCAGAATCTTGAGTCACAGCAAGGCCAGATAAGATTTAAAGTCCCTCCAGCGAGTTAACTCTGGTGTCCAGGCGGAGCCTGGCCGGCATATTTTGGCAGCTTGTGTCCACAATCTCATTAATTCTGTCACTACCCACAGCTCATGACCACAGGTAGATCAACTAGTAAATCCAAAAGCTTTGAGCACCTTATCCATAACAGGGAGAGCAGGGCCGGTGAGCATCTGGTGTTCTGGCCTTGATCGTGAGGTTTGGCACGGGCGCAGCTACATGAGGCCGCTGCCCTGTAGGCTCACCATCTGCCGGGAGAGTCTCTGAGGTGAGGTGCATTGTGTGACAGGTGGCGGGTGAAGCAAGGGACGTGGGTGAGCCGACTCCTGGCATCGCAAATGACTTCATTTAACATGGATTGAGGAGGGAGATGAACCGTTTTGGGTCTGACGGCAGATTAGCATACACCATGACCCTGATGCTTTAAATACCACATCAAATAATGCTCAGCCCGCCAATATTTGGTGTCTGTCTTCAACACAGCTTTACCTCGATCCTTTGACAATTATTATTTTATTCATTTTGATGTACAATATTAACATATTGAGCCAAAAAAAAATGCAAGGATAAGTTTAAGATCATAGTGTTGTGATGATCTTAAACTTACACACACTTGGATCGTTAGTGTGTGTATGATGAAGTACTTTCTTTAAGTTATATGGCGATCTCCATCTACTCCTCTAAGATGACTCAACCTCATCATTCATCCGTCTCAACAGAGTCATCAGCCGCCACCACCAGTATCCAGATACCACAGGGGAGATATAGCCACTGTTATTCAGTGCAGAAACCCCTTCAATCCAAATCTCCCCAAAGAGTCTGAGCGCTAAAGGCTCTCTAATGGACTAATTATTATACTAATTATCTTTCTCTTCCTCTCCTGATTGAAAAAAAGAGATCTTAAGTTTTGCTTACGTTATTGTTTTTCTCATGTTAATCTTGCATTCACCACGAGATTACAGAGTAGCATCAAACCCACCAGAAACGATTCAAGCGGCAAGTGTGAAGAAAAAGGTCCTTTGCTCAGGGATTTTTTTCTGTGAAATGGAAAAGGTCCATAATCTCCCCGCCTGATCACCTGATTTACTTAACGCTTCACTAACAACCAGATCCTGGTCAATTCAGCTTCATACATGCGCTCACTTTTATTTATTTTCACTTTATACAATGTTTCTAATTGTTGGCATCAAGTCTTAGGGAACACTCCCGTGCCGATTTTCAGAACTTTTAAGTTACTTTTTTCAAAAGATAAATTTAAAAAAAGTACAGAGCCAGCCCACGTTGTCACAGAAAAACATCATCAAATACTTTTGATGTAATAAAAGATGCCTTCTAGGATAGGATGGTGGACCAGATGTACGATCCGTCAGGTACGACTTTTTGATTTTCAATGCCAGTCTTATAAGAACGACATGTTTGTCTGTTTTTCTATCGTGCTGTCTTTCCCATCATGCTTTCTTTTCTTAGTTGAATTACAGTACAATCTAGGGACAAGCGTTGCCATTTAAAATTCGCTCTTATGATACTTTCAGACACGTTTATCAAGTTTGTCGGTGCGTAGTATCTGTCCCTATTTAATAAACCATTACACTAAAAAAATTAAATGATATCAAAAATAAGACATTTCTGGGTGAAATTTCTCTCTCTGATTTGACTACCAAAGAACTGATGACTTGATTGGACAGTTTTGTCTCATCTCACCTGCTGCGGCGGAGGCTCGCTCCCTCGGCTGGTGAGGCGGCTCAGGATGCTCCTCTCAGACATCTGCAGACGTGCCGACACCGGTGGGATCCTGGACAGCATGTTGGGCAGTCGTGTCACATCTGCTTTCATGTCACTCAAAAGCTCCTCCAGCTGGTTCAGCACTGTAAGACAACACACACACACACACACACACACACACACAAACACACAGACACACATCATGAGTCAAGGGGTTTTAAATGTAGTACCTGCACACAGAGTATAATGCCTTGTTGGATGTTGGACAGATTAAGATATTTCCCCCTCCGGGTTTCGTCTATGTTGGTGGCGACTTTAGCTGAGTAGGCGGGGGGTTCGATCCCAGCCCTCCATGCCACCAGGGACTTCACAGGAGCTGCCCACTGCTCCTCAGGGATGGGTCAATTGCAAAGAATACATTTCACAATTTTGTAGAGTGTATAACCTGTATGACTGTGTGATAAGTAAAGTTAACATTATTACACTAAATGGAGAAGAATAGTGAACCTTCACAGATAGGGCCCACATTCCAAAATTCCTTTTCTTCTCTTTTTGTGAGGAGAATATTCTATGGATTGAGGAGTCAGAGTTGAACTGATTGGAAGACGGGGGTGCAGTTACATCCGGCGCAAACCAAACGGTCAAACGAGGAGGTGTGAGCCTGATACTGTGGACATGATTAAATACGACCACCAGTAGATACGACCACGTCACAAATCTGGTCCAGGCAACGCAAATTATGCTAATTGTACAAATTTGCCTCACTTGCGAGAAATCTGTACGGACAAAATCCGATCAGTGTCGAGATGTGTCAAACATACAGACGTCAGAGGGACATTGAGGCAGAAGTGAAAGGATTTTAGCGAAGCCTTCCGCGTCAATCACCGGATCTGGGACCTCCACAACGAAGCGTGACACGGCCGTGCAGCATGATCCTAAGCAGAAGTGTGGAGCCATCTTTGATTGGCTCAAAAGGAAATGAAATTAAGGACAGACCTTTGTGCAGCACGGCATTGGCTGGTTTATTCCCAGCCAGAGACTCCTTGGACAGGTGCTGGTGGGACTCTGCCAGACATTCCACCTCAGTGAAGCGCGTGTTCAGGGCCATGGCCGGGTGAGTGGGGTCCTGGGTCATGTTCAGGTACGCTGCCCTCCTCAGCTGCTCCTCAATCACCAGAGCCTGCTCCAACAGCTGCAGGGAGAGGTGAAGGGGTCATTTAACCAGCCGGATGTAGTTACTTTGAATCATAAAGACTCTGATTACCTTAAAGCGGCGAGCCAGGAACTTGTTCTTCATCTCCAGGTAGTTGCCCTTATGCATCTCAGTCTTGAAGGGCTCGTTCAAAATAGCGTAGCGTGGGTCATTCTGAATGTCCTGCCAGCGAGCGTAACCGTGTCTAAAACAGCCTTTTGGTCAAGGGAAACAAACAGCAGCACAGAGTCGGATAAAATCCTACAACTAAATCCCAAAGATTGGTTTGAGGGAAGTTTCATATCGCTCCTCGCTGTGTTCAAGCAACTTTGACTGCAGCGCCCCCCCCCCCAGGTCAAAAGTATTCACATGACTTTCGCAGATGCCCGAAACACCCCGCGCCTACATCTAGGAAAGGATACGTTACGATGCCAGCCAACAGCCAGTAGTCATGGCGACGGTGCCAGATGTCATGCATCTTTCCAGAAGACAGCGCCGCTCGCTCCTCGGTCTGCCAGAGGGTGTGCAACTCTGAGGGGGGAAAGAACGGAGACGGAGAGTTTTTACAAACACGTAGAGTAATATCCGAGACGCTCCCAGCGCACGAGGAGAACACAGAGAAGTTTTATGAGCAAACAAAGCTATTTCATTTTATCACCAGAAGCTGGAAGCGAGAAAGCACCGGGTTTGTTAAAGAAAGAAGAGGGGGGGTGGGGGGGGGGGGGGGGGGGGGGGGGGGGGGGGGGGGTATCCGTATCTAAAACATGTGGACACCAGTGAGCTCGTAGTTTTTAAACTGTCTCGTACAAATGTTGCCTCATAATTCACAGTGGACTTATTTGTTACTTGATAAAACCGGAGCATTTTTTCCTCTCCCTGCTTTCTGGTTTGAGAAAAAGTACAAATGAAAACTGAACGCAGCGACAACAGCGAACAATATGAAGAAAAAACAACATTACACAATACAGTCAATCCTATTTTATAACATGTTTCTACCATAGCTGAACTGGAACCATATACCGTCATCACTTTTTTATTCTTTAGCTATGTGAGGTCATTCCAAAAGCTCTTTTGATCTTAAGCTACTTTAAGATAAGGTTATTTCAAGCTTAGCTTAAAGCTTTGTTAGCAAAATGCTATTTGAAGCCAAGCTTTTTTGAGTTGAGGCTATTTTTATTTCGTAAGATTAGTTTCGAGCGGAGTTATTTTAAGTTAAGGTTATTTTACGCTTGTACAGCTATGTTAAAATTGGCTTTTGTGAGGTGGAATATTTGATCTGGGCTTATTTTAAGATAAGGTTATTTCAAGCCTGGCCCTTTTAAGCTTCGTTAGTTCAAGCTATTAAGGTTCTTTTATGCTTGTAAGGTAATTAAGCTCAGCTATTTTATGTGAAAGTTATTTCAAATTTGTAAGATTGGTTTTAAACTAACGCTTTTTTAGATTGGTTATATGAGCAATATATATATGATTGTTTGAGCTCAAGCTTTTTTAAACCAAGGTTATTTTAAACTCTAAAAATGAATTCAACCTTGATTATTTTAAGCAGGGTTATTTTGAGCTTGGTTTATTAAAGCTCGTCCAGTTAATTCAAGCTTGATTATTTTAATCGAATGCTGATTCGGGTTTAGTTATTTAAACTTCTTGGTTTTAGGCTTAGGTTAGTCACTAAACCACTCACGATTTTTCTGCGGTCCCATTCAGGAGTTTTGTTCATGATTTGTTCATTCCGAGCCCAGATGACCAACATTAGACAATAATATATCATTTTTTTATAGCGTTAGATGCACAATATGCACATGACTTGGATTCCTTGATCAGGACTGGCTCATTAGGATGAACAGAGATAGAATTCTTCTCACCTGTAAAACCTCCATCAGCGATATTAAACATGAACTTTGCTTTGAACCCATTTTTATCCTCCTTCCTGCTTTCCTCCATCTCATCCAACGTGTCTCTGTCTCCGTTCAGTCGACCCTCGAGTGCGTCCTCGTTCTTCAGGTCCTCTGCGAAGACGTGGTTATTTCTTAAAATAAATGCAGTTAATGAATTCACTTCATGCAAGGATTTTTTTTAACGTAATAATACCTGGCTTGCTTTCCTTCTCTTCGGTTTTTGCTAGAGGAGAATCGCTTTCTCCCTTTTCCGAAGACTTTCCTGCTTCTTTGCAGGTTTCCACTGTGTATACATTTTTTTTAAATTGAGTCAATCAAAGCACAGCAAAAGAGAAAAAGAGAAAATCCGCTGCATGCCGATCATGCATCCCTTACTTTTCTGTGAGCTTTGACTGGAAGACACCTCTGTCTGTTTCAAAGCCGACTCTTTCAGGTTGGCAGGTGGTTCGGTCTTTGTGCGGGGTGACTCAGATCTGTCCCTCTCCTCTCCCGTTTTCTCCTCTGGGCTGGCCTTGCTCTGCTCGCTGTCAGCTGCCTTCTCAGCCACAGATGCTGCCTGTGCGTTGGAGGTCTGCTGAGGGAGGAAGCGGCGGATCCACACCGGGAGAGGGATGAAAGTTGGTAGAGGGCAAAGACGAGATAAAAGTCCGACAGAAGTGTCTCTAAGGAAGCTACGAGGAGTGCGCTTAAAGAGTGATGAACCGTGAGAAGATGGGAAAGACAATAAAGGAGAGTGAAATGAAAGAGAAGAACGGTGGAAGAAAAGAACGACTCACTTCCTGTTCCGACGGTTTCTTGCTGTCTTGATCTGTGTTCTCCTTGTCCTCAGTGGAACCCAGCAGAGACTCTGTTTTCTCTGCAATCCAGACAACAAATCAGAGTTCTTAACCTGCAAAACCTCCTAAGAGCATGAACTTTGCAGTCGGAGAAGAATAGAAAAGAAAAGAACAGAACATCACAGTCCCTTTGTGCGGACCTGCTGGGATGGGAGTTCCCGGCTGAGTGGCGACGGGGCTCGCTGGCACAGGAGTGTTGGGGTCAGAGGATAAACTCTCAGTCAGCTTCTTCAGCTCCATACCGATGGGAATCAGATCTGGAGAGCTCAGCTTCCCATTCACATGCTCAAACTCTTGCACCTACGGAGAAGAACAACGTGGATACAGCTATCACAGAATGAAACTTCTTGATTTTCAGGATGATTTTGTTAAATAAATCATTTAGAAGAGCTCCAGTGTAAAGTAAATACTGCATATACTGAACATAGTAGTTTACTTCTTATTTTTATCTATCTCTATTCTTTATTTGAGAATACTGTGATGTATTCACGGAATCTTTTTCATCAAGATTCAGTGTAACAAAAAAAATCATATTTATTTATTGTTGTAATTCTATGGCTTTGAATTCATAGAAATAGAACTTTATTCCCATATCATTATTTTTTTCTCTCATACTAAAACTTTATGAAATTATAACTTAATTCCCCAAATATTTTGACTTCTTTTTCATAGCTTTAATTTCAGCATATTACAATAACTATATTATTATTATTTTTTATCTTTTAGGACTTTATTTCCATATGGGGACTTTTTATTGTTAAATTATAATTTATTTTCATCGAATTTTTATTTTTCATTCAGATTTTTTATTTTTAAAACTGTAATTTTATCTTTTTTTTTCTACTTTTACTTTAAAACTATGGATTTATTCACATTTAGACTTTTTGTAAAGTTATAATTTAATTAGTGGGATTAGTAGGTAATACTTAGAGAACATTGAAAACAGCTAAGCATTCCAGAAACCTCAGATTGGTTATTTCCTGCAGCTGCAAACAAAATATCCAAATGTATATATATATATATGTATATATATATACATATATATATATATATATATAACACTTTCTCCTTTTTCCTGCATGCAGCTGGTTTGACCTACTTTCTCCTGAGCTCCCAGTGCTCCGGCAGACTTATTCCCTGTTACACATGCTTTGCTTGAATAACCAGTACCTTTTTCCTGACAAGTGACATGACTCCGATTCTTGTTAGAACGTGTTGACGAGACAGTCCCTCACGCGGGACTCCGTCAGCGAAGGTTTCGGCTCCGTCGGCCCCCGGCTCACACAGATGCCTCATGAACAGAGACACGTAGGCCCTGATGGAAAAAGCACAGAGTAGCAAAGTAACACTTCTAAGTAACACACTAAGTAAAAAAATAACAACACTAAATATCTGCAGAAAGTAACAAAATAACAACACAGAGTAACAATGTTACAACTAATGGTCATGGAAATAGTAGAAAATGGAGATAGCAGTCAAAGTAAACACATACCATGACTAAGCACATTTGAGAATCCTACTATGGCGACAACGGGACCCGAACTACTGAGCCACTGTGTGGCACAACCATAGTAGAATTTATGATATACAATGACATAGTCATAGTAGAATTAGTAGGGGTGGAAAAAAATGGGAATGTTTGAGCAGCTTCTCCTCAGGCTAACCGAATGAATATGATAAAATGGCAAAGTTAACTCTACCTAACTTCAACCTCACTCCGGACATGAAGAATTCTAGCTTAATCCAAAAAAGAAAACCCTTTAAAATACAATAAAAGGATGTAGCATTACCTGAACTCCCGCTCACTCTTCCCTCTCAGGTCTCTCACCAGCCAGTGGGAGTTGAAGGCATCCTGGGGAGGCATGCCCCAGCGCATGATGGCATTCAGGAAGGCTTTCCTCTGGCGAGCGTTGAACCCCAAGACCTTGTAATAGAAACACATGGTCAAAAGTAAGTCCAAAACTATAGATTCATTCCGTACATATATGTATGTATGTATATGTATGTATATATATATATATATATGTATGTATATATATATATGTATGTATGTATGTATTTATATATATATGTATGTATGTATGTATGTATGTATGTATGTATATATATATATAGATATATGTATGTATGTATGTATGTATGTATGTACATATGTATGTACATATGTATGTATATGTATGTATGTATGTATATGTATGTATGTATGTATGTATGTATGTATGTATGTATATGTATGTATATGTATGTATGTATGTATGTATGTATGTATGTACGTATGTATGTATGTATATGTATGTATGTATGTATGTATGTATGTATGTATGCTAAGTACTAAGGCTAAGTACTTGTAGGATTTTCTTTGGGTCTTTTGTGGCTTCCTGAATGAGCCTTCGTCATGAGGAGGAATTTTAGAAGGTCGGCCACTAAGCCACTTCCCTGAGCAAAGGTTTCTGCTTCCAAGTCTACTCCAAGTCTACTCCAAGTTATTCCAAGTCTACTCCATTTGTAGATAATCTGTCTAATTGTCCATCTGTGAAATCCCAGAGCTTTAAAAATACCTTTATAACCTTTCCAAAATGGATGTTTATAAACTACCTTCTTCCTCATGTCTACTAATATGTCTTGATTTTGGCACAGTGTGTTACCGGTGAGACCTGTGAGCCAAAACTCCTGCTTCTGAAAGCGGTTGTATTTTACTGATGATGTAACTGCAGAACGTTGGTGGTAATCAGGCCAAAGTTTGCCTGGTCCACCTGCAACCAGTTATTAGTGCGGTTTGGGTTTGGGTTTAGTCTCTATGAAGGGAAATACATTATTGCACAGGAACCTTTTTGGTTTAATAAATAAACTTTAAATGTAAAACTTGTATTTTTTGGTTCTTTTATGTTGAATTATTTTTTGCAGATGAAGTGATCCATACCTCTATGCTGCCTCCGACTCGCGCCAGCAATGGGGGAAGAGGTTTGTCTTTCTCGATCCTCAGTTGCCGACGAGAATGCCTGCGTCCCCCTTCAAAAACGAAACAAACAAACAAACAAAGAAAACCAGATGGTCCTTCCTCCATTCTCTTCTCATGGGCACAAAATGATGTAGAGTAATTGGTGTCTGACCAAATTAATAATAAAGAGATAATAAAGAGAATACTAGTTATGGCTAAATTGTGCCTTTATTACCTTCAGGTCTCTCCTCGAAATCTTCATCCTCGTCCTCAGAGCCCACAGAATACTCCGACTGATTGTCTGAAAGATCATCCTGCCATTCTGAGCCACACATCAAAGAGAAACAGCACATTGCATTCGCTTCTGCTCGTGGCCACCAGAGGGCGCCATGGCACTGCAGATTACTACAGACCACTAAACTGAGCATGCCACTTCTGTCCACTGAGAGTGAGGAGAGAGTAGGCCACTTTAAACTTAGAGTGTGCTCTGAGCCGGGATAGCTTAGATGCTTCATGCTCGACAACCGTTGAGCTGTGGCGCTCAGGACCTTGAGGTTACTCCTAAATGTCTCTCGGAAATAGAGACACCATCACAAAGAGGTGCTTGAGAGCCCACTTTGAAGAGTCTATAATTGCAGGAGGTGCTTCACAGGATTTGGCCGGTATAACACACCGTTTGGCAGATTTGATGAAGGTCAAAAGCTATTGCTGAGACTTACAACCAAAGAGGATTGGACAAACATCATGATGTCACCTCGGTAACTCAAACCAAGCATTGAGAAGCTCAGGCAGCAGCTTTAGAACATGTGTGGTAGAGTGATGTTAGCGGCATGCCAGCTTCTGTCACAATGTTGACGAGCTGTGGAGTGTTACACAGTCCAGTCCAGTACTATCATCAGCCAAATTCAAATTTGCCTTCATCGCACCGGCAGACTGAAGAATCGTGGTTTGAGCTCTTCTGAGTGCTTTACTCAAGAAAATAATGTCTCATCTTTCTTAAAAACATTCTTTTGGCTGAACTTTTCCATGAGTCAATGGTGAAGCTAAAAATCTCCACTGCATTTTGCATCTCTTGTGTTCACTCGTCATATTTAACCCCCTGGAGTCTGAGACCACATGTTTTTAATATAGTATGTTCAAATAAATAAATAATTGTCAGGTCATAGAAAACCGATACCAAACACTGACTTAAATCAGCCATAACATAATAACCACCTGCTAAACAATATGTAACTCTCCTTTTTTTTGTCAGAACAGCTCTGAGGTGTATTGTTAGCCGCTTTTCCACTGAGGTGTATCCTGGGATACGCCAGTGCCAGATTTGGAACAGATTTCTTAGCTAATCCACATTTCAATTCTGTCCCAGGCCACAAGAACCTATGATATTACAGTCTGGAGGCAGGCTGACACTATACACACTAGCGTCACACACTGTTGCTAGCGTCAGCAACAGGGTAATTGGGCACAAAAGACCCTTCCTCAGTCCACTTTGGTAGATACTAAACACTATAGACCAGGAACACCCAAGAAGACCTGCATTTATGGAGATCCAGTCATCTGGCCATGACAATATTGCCTTGTTGCTCATATTCTTACAATTTCCTTACAGATTTATTTCCCCTTCCAACACGTTAACGTCCGGCCAAAGTGTCTTATAACTTGATGATCAATGTTATTCAGACATCAACTGTAAGTGGTTATAATGTTATGGCTAATCAGTCTTCACACCAAACGACAAACCAATGTCCACATAGTAGCATGTGAGTGCTGACAGGGTCTACCTTGGTCCTCCTGCGTCGTATCGTTGTAGTTGACCTGCTTGCGGATGCGCTTGCCTTTGCCGAGGTTTCGGGCCAGATCCTCCTGCTGCTGCTCGTAGTGGTGGCGAAGGAGTTTTTCCCAGTAGTCTGGATCCACGTTCTCCTCCTGTTTGATGATCTCTCGCTCCACCTCCTCCTGCAGACAGTCACACACAAAGGCAAATATCATGATACTAAATATTGACCAAACAACCATACAGCTGAAGTCCAGTGGAGCATATGAAGAAATGCTCCCCCTAGTGAGTAAAATATAACCTAATAGTGTAAAGTATGTTATTCAAAAGATGTATCTCACCGAGTCGATCAATTTGCACCAAATTTGGACTAAATTGGACCAACGGTTTAGAAATTATGGACCAAACACTTTGGAAAATAAAGGTCTCCCTCGTATCAGATATATTCAACCGACCTTTCCCAAAATCAATCCAGTTCTTCCACATTCTAAGGTCTATGAAAGTATAAGATTTGACAATGACCAATGAAATAGTTTTCCTCTCATCCTGGTTCCCCAGGAGGTGGGTGATGTTTCCGTCCTCACCTCTCCATCCTCTTCTTTCACCACATACTGAGCCACCTTGAAGGAGCTCAGATACTCGTTCATGTTCTGAATCTCCGTGTCTTCAGTGGCGTCCTGGCTGCGGTCCAACAGCTTTGAGATAGCATCGTCATCATAGTGGATCACATTGCCCTCCTCGCCATCTTTGTTGTCACCTGTTGGTGAGAGGCTCTTAGTCAATAACTATTAGGAAGCCCATTTGAAGCAGAGAGGGAGATATTTGCCCATAAATATCGCTTTGGTGCTGGAGAGAGACGGTTTGGCTAAAATAGAAAGTTTTGAACTATCGATACAGCCAACCAGGGGCGGAAATCCGGGGGTACATGCCCCCCCTCCCACAAAGTGTCTCCCCAAATAATATATTTGTAACAGATAAGTATATAATATAGCATAATTCTTAATACTATAATAATTTGCATTGTAAGCACAAATTCAAAAATATGAATCAATGTAAATAAAAGACATTGTCATATGGATGCACCTGAATGACGAGCTTTAAGCATGACTGGATGAATGTAAACAACAATAAAGTCTCTTCTTCAAAAAGGAAGATAGAGGTCAGTCGGGTTCTGTGTCATACCCATGGCCCGTGCTGCTTCCATTTCATCCTTGAAAAGCTCCTCGGTGCCGAACTTGAGGATGTCGTCCAGTTCTTGTTTGGACATGGAGCCAGTTTTGGAGCCTAGGCCAGGCCGCACCACCAGGTGGGTCAGCATCATCTTCCTCTTCGCCACCTGAGTGATTCGTTCCTCCACTGAGCCACGAGTCACAAACCGATAGATCATCACCTTTCTGTTTTGGCCTATACGGTGGGCTCTGCTGAAAGCCTGGGAGAATGGAGAGGGACAGTGAAAGGGGGCAGCACCAAACAACTAAAATGATCAATAAACGGATGTTATGAAGGCATTATAAAAGATCTGCCTCGGAGCGCCTGTGAAAAAGTCTGTGAAATATCGTACCTGGATGTCGTTGTGGGGATTCCAGTCAGAGTCGTATATGACGACGGTGTCTGCACTCGCAAGGTTGATGCCCAGACCTCCAGCCCGTGTCGAGAGCAAGAAGCAGAACTGCTGAGCGCCCGGAGCTGTGACGAAAACCACGACAGAGAGTTGGTTTGAGTGTAGAAGGATGATTGTAACAATGCAAAACTCACACTCAGAGATTCCAGATTAACAAACGCACCATTGAAACGGTCGATAGCCTCCTGCCGTAGGCCTCCAGTGATCCCTCCATCGATGCGCTCATATTTATAGCCCTCAAACTCCAGAAAGTCTTCAAGCAGATCCAACATCTTTGTCATCTGTGAAAAGCAAGCAGGGGTGAAATTCCGCTTTAATTCTAACTTTACTTCAGACTCACAAGAGGAAAGCAATCACTGCAATCCAGGCGGTTGGCGCTGTGGATGGATTTTCTGCCTGCTAGCCGGATCACCCATGAATGTTTATTACAACAGATGATGTAAAGTTAGAAAGTCTTTGGCTCTCAGACTCTTCAGGTAGATTGTGATTGAACGGCCTCTGCCCTGAGCAGCAGCAGGTATATCCCCGCTTTGGAGTGTGGATACTGGTGGTGGCGGCTGATGACTCTGCTGAGACTGATACCATATGAATGATGAGTCCATATTTAGGCGACTCTCACCTGAGAGAAAATGAGAACTCTGTGTCCTTCATCTTTGAGTTTCTTCAGCATTTTCTGAAGCAGCGTCAGTTTTCCTGAGGACTTCACCAGCTGGTTGCCATCATATGAGCCGTTGGGCAATACAGGAGCTTCCTGCAAAAAGAAATGTATGAACATTTTTATGTCATAATACTATACAGTATTTCCACCAGGACACCTACTTAAGAAATCATCCTTCCAAAAATGAAAACAAATAATGAATACAAGGTTTTTAGCTCGTAATAATAAAAAAAAAAAGAAGAAAAAAAAATGCAAATATGACAAATAAACGTTTTTGCTCGGTAAGATTTCTTGAAATATGAGCTGTTATTTAGGTAAAGGAGATCTAGAAATAAGCTGATAAATCTCATTTTGAACTTTTATTTATTTACCAGTATTATAATTCAACACAGCCAAATAATTTAGATTTTTTTTTCCCCCTAAAAAGAAGCTTTTTAAAAAAAACTTTTTTTATGATTTACACTTTATTCTCATTACGGATTTCAGTTCACATATATACACAAACGTACATACATAGAAGTGCCTATCCATCTACCAAATAAGTTTTAAGCTTGTTACAATACATGTCAACCTCTTCATTCTGGGTACATTTAACTTATTCTAAGTTGTATAATAGTGACACCGTTGCAGATTTAAGACCAGTTAGTTCCCAAAATAAGATTAGAAAGTGATATTTAACCATTCTAAAATAAAATGTGTCTTTACGTTGGCTGGAAATACTCATATTGAGCATTTGAGACGTTCTAGATCTCAAACATTCAACAACAATGGCTGCCTCACCACGGCGGCCACGGGGAACAGGTAGGGATGGTTGCAGCACTTCTTCAGATCCATCATGATGTTGAGCAGCGACACTTGGTTCCCTCCGCCTTTGGAGTTCAGAGCCTCAAAGTTTCGCGTCAAAATAAACTTGTAGTATTTCCTGCAGGTCGGAGAAGAAATCGGTTAATATTATTCTTTAAAAAAAGATACCCCATCACTCTCAATCTCGTGATTAAAAGCCTGATTTAATGAATTAAGACTGTAGAGGTGGAACTATATGACCGATCAAGAGGAGATTATGAGTCATCTGAAGATTCTGTTAACTATGATTTCAAGTCTTCACTGTATGATATAAAAAATTTAATTATTTGGTAAAATGTGTCTCCAAATTGAGAATATAAGCCGGTACTTCATAGCCGGTCCGTGGGGAATGTGCTTTTTGTCATTTGCATTTGACAGTTTCATTGGAGGAACACACACCGTCAACTCTTAAACAACTTCTTCTCTTCTCAGTGCTTACTTCTGCATGGGGCTGAGCTCCACTCTGACGATCAACTCTGTCTTTGCAGGCATATTCTTGAAGACATCGGCTTTCAGCCTTCTAAGCATGTGAGGACCCAGCAAGTCGTGCAGCTTCTTGATCTGGTCCTCCTTAGAGATGTCGGCAAACTCCTCCAGGAAGCCTTCCAGGTTACTGCAAACAACAAAGGGGTAAAGAAATGTTTTTAAAAAAAGTCAAAGTTATTCATAAAACAACACAAGATCTATCCATCAGCCTTAGGAGGACGGGTGTATTCGATGCATCGGCTGGCAGATCCTCTTCTATCTTAAGGTGGTGAGTGAGAAGAGATGAAGGGCTTACTTGAAGCGGTCTGGGGTCAGGAAGTTAAGCAGGTGGAACAACTCTTCCAGGTTGTTTTGAAGAGGAGTCCCGGTGAGGAGCAGCTTGTAGTAGATCTTATACCCATTGAGAATTCTGAAAAACTGCAGATGAAATATTGCACTAGATATGAAACACATGTCTCCCATTAAAGACTTCCTGCACGGAGGATGCAATATGGATCGGCTATAATGATGTGTGAGCTGATGTTACTGAGTTTGTCGCTCTAAAACCAACTGAGAGTCCTCATTGTGACCCCGTAGAGTAATCCCCCTTTTCCCCCTTGTAGGATAGTCTACTGAATGTGTGTATGCGGTGTGTGTTAGATAGGTGTAGTGTGTCACTAATTTCACTTAGTGCAAAGTGAGGGGACAAGGAGCATCAGGAACCAAAACATGGACACCAGCGGCGGTGTGGATTAGATAAGGTGGATCACGAGATCAGTTGTATTTAATCATTTAATGTCTTAACCGTGAAGAAAAAAATAAAAAAAAATATGGAAATAGGATAAAATCTATATAGAAATATAAGAAAAAAAATTCTCGGAATTTGTTATTTTTATTAATTTAATATGCGAGACACTCTAAATGAACCCTAAAATGACAAATTATTTGGTGAAGCAAGTTTTTAAGTAGTAAAAAAATAATTTTAGTATTTTAATGGAAAATATCCAATTTTAATTGGATTAGCTCAACCTTTTGTTAAATCATGTTTGTTTGTTTTTTTTATAAAATATTCTTTCTGGTCGCTCACACGATTTAATATTCCAAAAAATAATCCTACTTATCTTATAGGACTTTCTCAACACCCATAGATAGTACCTCCCCCTTGGTGTCCCTTTTGATCTGGGGTGTCTCACAGGGCTCCATCCTGGGGCCCTTTACTCTTTAGCATATATATGCTGCCACTATGTCATATAATAAACTGACCAGTTTATAAAAAGTTTATCACAGAAGAAGTGACAGATGGCCTGATGGAACAGCCTCCATCATTAAGTCCAATTTAAAGACATGGTTCTTGCTTGGATGTTTCAGTTTTAAGTTAAACACTTTCCTTAAACATTTTGTTTTAATCTATAGAATTATTGCATAACGATTAAAATCCTTTTTTAACAAGAATGTGTTTCTGCTCTATAAGAATCTTATGAACATATTTTGACGGATCCATAATATGGTCTGATCCCGGAAAATATCTGCAGCTTCTAACCTCCTAATCCTAAATGTTTATACAAAATAGACATTTCCTATTATATTCCCGTTTTCCTGTGTTGCTGATATCATCCGTCCTTGCCTTTGGAACAGGCTGCCATCATTGCCATTAAAGTTCTTTTACCTTCGATTGGTTGTTCTTCAGTCTGTGGGCCTCGTCTACCACCAGGCAGGCCCATGTGATGGAGCCCAGAATGGCTTGATCTATGGTGATCAGCTCATAGGACGTCAGCAGCACGTGGAACTTGATAGGAGTGTCTTTCTGCAAAGGAGCCGAGGAGCACAAGGAAAAATATAGACTCTCTTGTCATAACTAAATGTGTGTTGTCGGGAGCCCTCACATCAAAGTGGTTCACAAAGATTAATGCAGGAGTCTAATAATTAAGGATGAGCTGAGAGGGCTGGTTGCTTCAGATATGGGTTGCTCAAGAAGACATCAGATGTAGTGGAGGAGATGCTGAGCTCTGCAGATTCCAGATGAAGCATTGTAGAAGAGAGGTTGCAGATCAATCAATTCAGGATCAGGCCGGCAGATAGTTTGCAGAAATTTCTGTGGATTCAACTTAACGTTCAAGCGCTTCCACTTTTTCTAATTTGCACCTTTCCTTCTGATGTTTCTTTGTTTTTGGACTCTGCAATCGTGTCGACACACGTCTATATCCACAATAATAATGAGAACAACTGACAAAGTAAAGACGGTAAAATAACCAAACCTCCACTCAGCCTCAAAGTTTAAAACCAAAACTTAATACAGGAGCTGGAGACAACCTTATGGGTATGAGGTCCATTTAAGCAGCTTCTGGGCGGAACAAACCGGTCCTGTATCAGCGGACATGTCTGTCTCCAGCATGTGGGAGATGAGAGGAGGGTAAACTCTAGAAAATAACGGCGCTGCACAGCACTAGAAATACACATGTTCTGATTTCCTCTTGAGAGAAAGAAGAAGCATCTGAAATCAGACTGTTGGAATAGATTGGTTCTACACATATTGACTGGTTTTCTTCTCCAGAAAATATTTTTCTGGTTCCTCATCCTTTTACAATTTCATGTATCCACCGAACAATCATTGCAAAAGATTGGCAAGCGCATGAATGATTTGTTTTACACCTACAGTATTCCCTGAAGATAAACTAAAATATTATTTATCCGGAGACGCCTCACATACCTTCATGCGAAACACCTTGCGTCCCGATTTGACCGCGCTGTCTTCAAAGGTGAACTCGTTCTCCCTGATGATCGCCCGGCTGTCTTTGTCTCCCGTGTACGTCAACACGTAGAAATCTGGAGCCCACATCTCAAACTCCCGCTCCCAGTTGATGATGGTGGAGAGAGGAGCGCTCACCAAGAACGGCCCCTTGGAGTGACCCTGAGAGAAAGAGGAGGAGAGACTTCATCATATGGAATACAGGTTGTATCAATTACTTTTCTCATTCTTCACTTTGATGGAACCACAGGACCAGATTGTTAGATGCACATGCCCCTTATTAGGTCCAGTAAGGGCTTTTCCTCCGATACTGTTCTCGCGGCCTCTTTCTCTTAAAATGACTAAAATACAACTGCTTCTTTACAGCAACAATACCACTTTACAGCAACAATACTGCTTTACAGCAACAATACCACTTTACAGCAACAATAGTGCTTTACAGCAATGATACCACTATTTAGCAACAATACCACTTTACAGCAATAATACTGCTTTACAGCAATAATACAACTTTTCAGCAATGATACCACTTTACAGCAATGATACCCTTTTTCAGCAACGATACCACTTTACAGCAATGATACCCTTTTTCAGCAACGATACCACTTTACAGCAATGATACCACTTTACAGCAAGGTTCCCCCTTTACAGCATTATGCTACTTCCTGCTGTCCTGCTAAACTGTGTAGAAGAGGTGTGAAAAAAAAAATCTCTTAATGCAAGCAGTTTGATTAAACCACCTAAAACCAGCACCATCGATTTCAAGGAGTTTGCTAACACCAGCAGCTGTAAACAACATTGCAGCAAATACTGTTTGTACTGGCCCAGTATATTGCTCTTCATGATTAATTGTTATCGGTTGTAGGATTTTACCTCCTCCTCAGCATTCTAGAGCACAAATAGCTGCAGCACTCGGTGGAAAAAACGCATCAGCTGACTGCTGCATAATATGTCAGACTTATTCATAAAGTCACACATGATGAAAATACAACATGTTTTAAAAGTAATACATAACATTATGACATCAACTAGTCATATTGATATCAGCGAGAACTGGAACTTTGACTGACAGAAAGTTGCGTCAGTCCAGTCCTCGTCTTTATGAATTTTAATGTACCTGTGGTTCTGCCCGGTTAAAAGGTGGACACAGTAATGATCCGGTTCATACTTGAAACAACAAATAATCTCAGGGGCCTCATGCTTTCAGCAGACTTAAATTTAGCTTCAGTCTTAACTATTAGAAATACAATGCCTATAATTTATAAATAAGGATGTATTATAATTCCAATTTAATTTCGACCTACGCTAATTATAAATCATCATGAGATGACCATGATGCCTTGCGGCCTCCATGTGACTGGTGGAGGCTCTGCAGCAAGAGGCCGGTTAAATGATCAGAACTGACCAGATCAGACGATCCTTCCTATGTGATGCTGTGGGTATCGTAAAGAAAAGAAAAAAAAATCTTCATTCCTCACCTCCTTATAGAGAGAGTAGAGGAACACTATGGTCTGCACCGTCTTTCCGAGACCCATCTCGTCGGCCAGGATGGTGTCTGTGCCCTGAGCCCAGGAGAACCTCAACCAGTTCAGGCCTTCAAGCTGGTAGGGGTGCAGTGTTCCTCCAGTGGCATTAATGTACCACGGCTGGTGCTCGAACTTGATGGTCGGCTGGAGGTATGAGAATATAGAAGCGTTTTGTGGAGTAATGACAAGGGCTTGTTGTGATTAATGGTGATAAGCGGCAGAACTACACATACAGACTTACATCTATGATGGGAGCGTCAGGAGGGACCTCTCTCTTCTGATGGTCCTCCTGGAGGTTCTTTCCTTTCCTCACCACCAGGGGTCGCTGGTCCTCCCCGAGTATTTGTTCCCTGGCAAATAAATGCACATGCTTAATGAGGCAACAAAGTGATGGAGGGCAGGAGACTCCATCGCCAGCCCGACGGCATCAACAGCTGTGATTCAAAGTGAGGTAGAGGTGCCTACCCACCTGTGGTCCCAGTAAGAAGCTTTATGGCCGTCATATTCTGGGACGTCAAAATCATCCACCTCCCAGGTGCACTGGTCGTAGGCAATGTCTCGCCACTTGATCAGGTAGTGCACATCACCGTCCTTGTCAAAACTATGAGGCATAAACACCCACAAATGATGATAATAGTAATATAATAAATCTCTTAGGATGCACTCTTAGTGAATTTGTTCACATTCGTTAATAATATATGAGATCAAAGTCACTCCAATGCTACTTTAGACATGTTTTTTAAATTCCAGAATATAACTCTGACTGAAAAATGGTACATCGATATAAAAGAGAGACACACCTGGAAAGTCTGCAAGGCAATACTTTCACTTTTTCTCCCTTCGCTGTATGCATTTTCTGTACGCTGCTGCCAAAAAAACTAAACTGTAAGCCATTCATACGGCCGAGACAACTTGCCATAATTGAGGGGAACATGAACTCTCTGCTCTCTATCAGAAAATTCTGAAAGAGATTTTCAGGTCATCAGTCTGTGAGTTGCAGCTGAAGCCTAACTGGATCATGGAGGTGTGTCAACCTCCAGAGGGCTCAGAAGGAATAGCATTAACCCTTCAGAGCCATTTCTGAATACCTTTTAGTTTGCATTTATTATATCACGTTGAATGATTTTTAACATGACACTGTTTGAAAGAAGTTTTTCAGCACAACACCAACTCTACGATCTCATCATTATTTCTTCATTTTAACTTGCTATATTAACATTATGAACTAAACCACACAAAAAACATACAAAAATGGATTTTAAACAAATGTTTCTTTTTGATATAACAATCACAAACATCCTCAACGAAATATTTAGAATATTAAAAATCGTATTGACTGTGAATATTAACATGTAAAATATATAAATTCATAAAAAATAAACCTTGGCATATGTGGAAATCAGCAAAGGCTGATACAAGTTACAATCATTGATGAGTGACCACCTGTGGTTGAGGACCCGATGGATAACCATCCACTCTGGTTTGATGCCATAGCGGTAGAAGCGCTCTTCCATTACAGCATACTGGGGGTCTTTGCTCTTCCTCTTCTCATTGTTGAGCTCTTCCTCTCCCGAACCGTAGTCAAAAGGCGGAGGTTCATCCATGTCGTTCTTACGCTGGTAGTTCCTATACATGACGGTGTGATAGAGCTCCAGCTACACGACGAGAAAGGAGAAAAAAAAAAGGATCAATCAGTTCTAAATCATTCATTCTGCACCACCTCTGGAAACGGTGTTTCTGTACGCTGCTGTAAAATATGCTCAAACCGACCGGTCTATGTATATATTTCCTATGTTATAGGTGATTTATGGGCTTTCAGAACTTACTTATTTATTATATGTGTGTTCTATGTTTTTCTGGGTGATGAGGCCAAGACAAATATATGTTAGGCACAAGGAATAAGGAGAATAAGGAGAATAAGGAGAATAAGGAGAATAAGGAGAATAGAAGAATAGAATAGAGAATATGTCTTCTTTTATTTTTTATAATTTTGGCTGTGATGATGTCATCGCCATCAATTTTAAAAAAGGTCGTATATTTTAGGGAGACATTAGCCATTTCAGAGCCAATAAAAAGAGAATATTGTGTCAGTAAAGGTGTAAGATAATATGAATATAAAACATTTTATACAGTTTAGGAGAGGGGACAGTTTAAGTCATCTATTGTGATGAAAGGCATTTTAAAAGAAATAAGTATAGAAGTATAAATGCTTCTAAATCAATGTTATAAATCATTGTTGCTACACTGTGTTAATCACAAAAAATAACTCATCTAGCTTTTCATTTATGAAAAACAAACCTATGTTTTGTTATATTAAAAAATACAGAGGCGTTGAAAAGGGTTAAACTGAAAGGGTTAAAACCCTGAAATAATACCCTCCATCATGTTACTTCAAGGAGGAAACGGGTCTGGGTTCTTATGGGTTAAACTGCAGGCGAGGGTCCAGTAGAACCTTGGTTCTTGGTTCCTTGTGTATGTTCCATTTTTCAATAAAAAAGTCAACGGTTCTCGTGACGGGAGAGAGCAGGAATGGAAGTTCGAGCCTGGAACTGCTTCTGGTATCTCACCTGCAGCTCGCTGACCCAGGAGCAGTGCCAGTACGAAAGACCGGTCCACTTAACGAAGAACTCCCTCTCCGGGTGGCCCTTCAGCGGAGGCTTGGTTAGCGGATCGTTTGGCTCGCCGTCAGGGCCTGCAGGCAGCTCCTCTGGCAATGGAGGTTCCCCCCATGTCCAGTGCAGAATCTTTTGGACCTTTCCTTTGAGGGGAGGGCACTAAAAAAAATCAAATAAATGAAGAAATGAGTCAAGAACAAATTACAAATTAAGAGTTTCAGAGAGTAAGTACTGATACATGAAATAGCCGTGAATGAGTTTCAGGCCCTTCCCTTCTTCACAACAGCGGATCATCTCGTTCTGCATTTTGTTTTGACATAAGTTTTTTCCGTCAGATTCCCGTCCTCACACAACCCTCCCATTTTCCCGGGCTTGGGACCGGCACTAGGTGAAGCTGGGTAGGCAGGTAGCCACGTCCTCTTTCTGACTGGGATTCAAACCCCAGTCTCCTGCACAAAAGTCAGTGGTGTAACCCACAGAGCGATCCAGCTACAGTTACACCCTGTGTTGTAATTACACCGTACTTATATCAATGTATTAACCGTGTACTTTCAAGTGTAGCAGTGAGCCGCCTCCGCGAAGAGCCCAGGGAAGATATTTGGGTTCAGGGTCTTACTCATGGACACTAGAATATGAAGCGTTCCTGAACTTGTCAGAAGTACTTACATACTTCAAGTCCACTTTTCATTTTATCCACTTTTTGAGGCTTTCTATGTGCTGTGTTCCCTTAAGTTCACTTCACCGGCCCGTTTGATATTTTTGATTGGCATTGGATCTTGGATTCCTGTTTGGACTGCTCTCTATTGGTTTCACCTACCTGCCTCATTATTTCTTTATGAAGCAGGCAGGCATATTTCGTAAGCCTTTACACGTCAGTCTTTCAATCAATTCCAAACCTCCCTCTCCCCCAGCTCTCAAAGCACTGGATAAAATATGTAATCTCTCCAGTACCTTCTCCTTCTACCCTGGGCTAGTGTTTTTGTTTATATTTCCTGTTCTTTTGCCTTCTTGGATTTAGGTCTTTGGATTTTTATTTAATTAAATCACCTAACTGCACCTGCTCTGTCTCGGACATCGTGTGTCTGTAACTGGGTTCCAAACTCTGCTCCTGCTACCGTTCGGACGCAGTACATGGACTTTTCTGTTTACGTGACAGTATAAGCTATACTATACTGTACTGTACGTTTTATATTACAACAACAACAAAACATGAGCATCAAGGCCTTCGTCCCCTGATGAAGACGCGGCTCATCCTGGTCGAACAATTCTCTTTCACTCGAAAGTCTAGTTGTAACCGCGAGGCCATCAGAGAAAAGGTGATATTAAAAGAATGATTCATAGAAAGTCAAGTTATTATAAATGAAAGTGGTGCATACACCTCAAGCAAGGCTGAAGAATCGACACACAGTGATTGTCAAAAGTTTACAGACACTTTTAAAGAACATGTACTTCATGGCAGATCCAAATGGAACACGAGGTTTAAGTTTTGTTCAATAATTCAAAAAATTGTCATTTCTTCTGAAAATGTGACCAAATCTGCTGCGTCAAAAATACACATACAGCAATTCTAGTAAATATACATCGATAAATGTCTCTCAGCCATTTTCTCCTCTATTAGGTATTTTTTGACATCCATGAAAGAGGCTGTGGCTGAAGTTCTGATCACACGTCTGCACAGAATCAGTGACTGATTCAGCCATTCCTTGACTACTTCTGATTTGTGTTTTGGGATAATTGTCCTGTTGAAGACCCAGCTGGGCCCAAGACTCTATCTTTTGGTTGATGGCTTTAGGAATCCTCAGCAACTCAGTTCCACAGGCAGCAAAACAGCCCCACCGCACAGAACTCTCCTCCAGAAACTCACATCAGCAGCAAACCAAAGTCCAGCTTTTAGTTGTTGTGTCTGGAGGATGGACCGCTCTCTTATCCCCTCAGCCTCTCGGCCCACGGTGATACAAAACAGGCTTGAAGGTTCTCGGACATATGTGAATGATTCTTTGCTGTTTTCACTACTGCATGTCATCAAATAACCTTTTATCTTAAAACTTATGACACATACAAGACTGGCAGTTGTGGACAGGAAGTCAAAAGTTCATCATCACTGTGACATATGTGTCATTTACATTTTTACATGTTAGTAATAAGATAATCCATATGCCTCCTCAGGACCTCGGAAGTTGTATGATGGGCTGCGAGCAGATCAGCGGAGCGTTAAGGTCACCTTACGGTGGCGAATAAAGCGCTCCTAAACCTGGCTCCGCCCCCACACTATCTGCTTTTCCTAATGCAGCCACCGAAGAACAAGCTTGACAAACCCTAGAACTCATAGAACCTGCACTGACCTCCAAATTTTTCTCAGGTGAGGTTGTTTCAAGTGAGGCTGCTCATAAATAATTAAACTTAACAAACAAAAGTAAATGAAACACTGGGTCTGCTGGGCAAACCAGTTTATTTACCATGAACAGGTGATAACATCCCTCTTTTCCTGAGTTTTAATTAAACATGAGGGAAGCTAAACTAAGTCTATTTTTGTTTATTTCATTTATTTTTCATATCATCATATGACGTTTGGCTGCGTACAAATACGCCTTTCGCTGGATTTGAGTGTTGTGTTATTTACACAGCAGTGGGTGTGAAAATGTGAGGAGCTCACCATGCAGCGCGGACACAACCACTCCCCGTTAGGAATCTCGGGGAGGGGGGGGTTGAGGCAGTGGATGTGGTAGGATGATGGGCAGGTGTCACAACACAGCAGCTCTCCTCCGTCTTTACACACTCTGCAAAACTCCATGTGGTCATCCTCCTCCTCGCATGCTGCCTCTTCTTCCTCCTCCTCGTCATCCTTGGCCTCCCACTGGATTCCCTCTTTCTCCTGAGAGACAGACAGCAGAGGGTCGGATACTTTCTCCTGTGAAATGAAGCTGATTTCATTTTATTATTCGCTTTGATTAGATCATTTTTATAGAGTTTCTGTTTTTTGGTGAAACCATCTGCTTACGGGGATAATGCGAGTAAAAGTTGTGATCACAGCTTTGCTGTTCCTTATTTATCAACTTTGCAGAAGACATGTGTGAAAGGAATGACTAACTTTCACAAAGGCTTTCAGATGTTCGCTGATAACAACCAGAAACTCCACTGTGAAATGGAGAAGGAACAGTTTGGGTGTAGGGAGGAACCCCTCACACCCCCCAATGCATTTATGCCAGACAAAATACAATCTTGTTATATACTTTACATATTATTCCCTAAAAAATGCTCAAACGGTGGAATAAGAGAAATAAATCCTCTCGGACAGAATAATTCACAGCCAGTAGATATAATCCGTAGGGAAGATTGATTTTAAGGGGTCACAAGCAAAACAAGAGCTCTGAGGAGATAGAATACCCCATGATTTCCCCTATGAGTGTGTCTGTGTGTCTGAGTGTGTGAAGGAGAGACGACCGGGTTCAGAGCATCTCAAGAACTGCAGGTCCTGTTGGCTGTTCCTGGTCTGTGGCGGTTATTGCCTACCAAAGTGGTCTAAGGAAGCACAACTGGTGAACCTGCATCAGGGTCACGAGGACTGGAAGGGGGGGACTTAGACAATACTAGGCATGTGGTTCTAATTTTATGTCGGTATGCAGTCTGATCTAGAAACAAATCCTACCCTCTGATATTGTGTAGTTGCCAGAATAGCTCAGTGGTTCATGTTGTAATTAGCAGTTTTTCAATCCATACTCTCATTTCCCTCCACTTATCCGGGGTCAGGTCGCAGTTGGAGCAGGCCAGGAAGGATTCTCCAGAATTCCCTCTCCCCCAGCTCCCGAAGCATTCCCAGGCCAGATGAAATATGTAATCCCTCCAGCAGGCACGTCCACACTGGGCTCTGCACCCAGTTGGACGTGTGTGGAAAACCCCCAAACGCAGTCCCCCTGGAGGCGTCCTTATCAGTTCCCTTAGACATGTCAACTGGCTCCTTCTCAATGTGAAAGCAAGTGGCTTCACTCCATGACCCCACCGGAAGTCTCTGCTCCTCTTCTCCCCCAACCTTACCCAGAGCTCAAGACCCTTTTCACTTACGGCTTAGCTCTATTTTTTTACCATGAGGGATCGATAGAATGCCGCCTGTCCATCTAACACTCACAATCACCAATGACTAGTGAAGAAGACCCCGAGACACTTCAGCCCCCATCCACCTCCATACACCTCCTGTATAACGCATCTATAAATTTAAATTATCTGTTTCTCATACATGAAAGAGATAGTCCAAAACATAGATTGTCAAAACGGAGATGTATGAAATATGAAGTTCAAGTAATTCAAATGCTTCTAAATAAACTTAAAGCAGAGATTCTCCCCACATATTTTCCCGATGCGCCGTTCAACCCCCGAGAGGGTTTATAATCACAAGGCCCACTTTACCCTCATATCGGGGTCTCGCTGGAGCAGGTTAGCTCATGTAAATAAAAAAACAAAAGAAGACGTATGTATCCCATTATTATACTTACACAGTGTGGGCAGCTCCATTTGCCCTCTGGTGCCTTCTCCAGCTCAGGGTCCAGACAGACCAGGTGGTACGCCCTGGGACAGGTGTCACACAGGATGATCTCTCCACCCTGCTGGCAAACTTCACAGTAGTCCTGGTGGTCTGTCTCATAACCGTCCCCATCTTCCCCTGGAAGGAGTAAAGAAGAGACAAAACATACAGCTGCTATCAGCATTAACAGTTCAGCCATCACCCGCTCACTGTTTTACTCATGTCAGAATCAGGTGAAGTTTCTTAGTCTACGAAACCTTTCAGGAGCTTCACATTGCAGATACACATCCTACTAAGAGGTGACTTGTTTCATAACTAACAATAGAAGGTTTATACTCTTTATGCCTCCGCTACAGGAAATACCACTTTGTGTTGATGGGGATGGAATAAAACCTCTATCAGAATGAATGCGAGCGAACTGACATGAAAATCATCAAGGTTCAAATCTTCCTAAATTGTAAAAATAAGTAACTTATTGATGATGATGATGAAACTTAAATGGTGGGGCGTGGAAAACTGAAAACAAATTACTTTTTTACAGCCAGCCTGGCAAAAATCTACTCTCAGAGTAGGGTAGCCGGTTTTAGGTGTATATGCTCGTTTGTCCTCCTTTTGAGAGGAGGGTTATTTTATTCCTAAAGAGTGATTGGCGACTCTGATAATACTAAAATGTGAAAGAAAAATCAAAACAAAGAAGTGTTTACTGTTGAGAGCTGGCTGAAGTAGCCGTCGGCAGCAGATTGCATTGAGATGTATTGCGTGATTCGTTCAATGTCTGGTCAGTGAAAAACAGTTTCGGGCGACCCAGGATTTTAACGTCGGCAAGATACGTTCAAGTGTAATCTTGTAAAATGTAGTATTTGGCCAAAAAGATGAATAAATTCCTTCTCTAGTATTAAATCGTTATTATATAAGGAATTAATACATTAAATCGATATTATAGAGGGAATTGTGAAAAATGTTTCTGCTAATAAACATAACCCTTCTTGGTGTCCCCCCTACACTAAAGTTAGTTTTTCCCCCCTGACCCACAATATTGTTTGCCTCCAGGAGGTTTTTCAGCCACGTCCGACTGGGAGAAGACCCCCAGGTAGACCAAGAACTCGCTTGAGGAACATTATTTCTCATCCTCCCTGGGAACGCTTCGGGATTCTTAAGGATGGGCTGGAGAGGGTTGCTGTGGAGAGGGTTATCTGGAAATCCTTTCTAAGCCTGCTGGCACCACGACGCAGCCCCAGGATAAGCGGAAGAAAAATGGCTGTATAGATGATATTTGATCAGAAATAAACTAATATTTGATTTTGTTTCGTATCACTAGCCATAATTCGCTGAATCCTGCAGTTTCCTCCTTTTTGGTTTTATGAAAGTGGGCACCCTGCCCAAGAACTAAATAGATTTGAAAGCACATTTCAAACCACTTTATGTCCCCAAACAAGTATGGGGTTACGCTTGTTTGAACTAAAGTCTCCGCCGTAACCTCTAAGCTCCATGTGTTAATACACACTCCATCAGAAGTGGGCGAAGCTGAGAATTTGTGGTCATGTGGTCAAATCCACACATTCCCCCGAGGCCACAGTGACAATTTCCGCCAAAGAAGAAAAATAGGATAAATAACATATTTACCTTATTTCAAAGAGAGTAGAGGGGGGATAAGAGATCTGTGCCAAGCTCTGTTTCTGTTTGTTTGTTTCTTATGCCTAAAACAAGTCGTCAATTTCTTCCCGTACTGCTTCGAAGAATTCTGCGGTTCTGTTCTGCTGCGAAGCCTTTAGAAACCCAACCGACTTTCCATCAACATGGAAATTGATCAGATAATCGGTGGAGCGTCGTCTTTAAACAGACGGTTCCTTTAAACTGTGAACACACACTAGACTAGAGAGAACGAGCCCTACATGTGTACGACACACTGGCATGACAGAGAGCATCTGGCTTTTGTTAAACATTCCAAACACAAAGACTCGTGAGAAGATCCCAAATAGTTTTGACGTTATTTACACCCTTCACAATAGCCAGAAATGTCCCTGCATATCCCATCTGACGTGGGAGAACCAGCATGTGCAGGCATGTGGTCATGTGCGCACATTCTCATGAGGCACCAGTGGGGTAGAAGCTACAGTAACACTCTCAGCTCATAAAAGGGCCTAAATAAGATATCTATGGGGCTGTTTGGTTGTTGCTTGTTGTTTGCTTGGATCTACTTAAAAATAATCTGAATACATAAGTTACATTTTGATTAAAAAAAAGGGGTTTCTGCTGAGGGGAACTGATGATTTATTGTGACACATATAGGTGCGCGTAAGATAAGAAACATTATTTGTTCCGCGTGTGTGGTCGTGTTGGGGATGCAGGGAGCTCTTGGTCTACAGCCCCCTCAAAAAAACACATGACCCGTCCTACTCTTTCTCTGATTGGCTGATTGGTACGACGATGATGTTTCTCATGTCGGATTAAGAATTGTTCCTGTGAAGCCCAGGGTGAGGGACATCATAGTCCTGAGAAGCCGGTCAGAGTTAGAGTATGGTGAGTGATGGTGTTGCCACAGTAAGATAGGAAAAAGCTTCAAACTTCCCCAGAATGCTGCAGTGTTGCTTTGCTGTGAAGTTTCAGAAACATGGAATGGACAAAGAATGAATAATTTCCATCAGAACAGTCGTACGCCATGCATCCAAATACAAATCTTATCATTTTCACCTTTGAAAAGACTGCTCCCTTAAACTATTAACTCTATGTGTGCCTGCATGCTAGCATGAGAGATCTGGCTTGACTAAACATTCCCAGAACACATACATTTAAAAAAGTTATTTGCATTTCTTCGTTCCCCATGACCAAACAGGTTCTGAGGGACGTCACTTGGATTTTGGAGGGAAAAAAATAAATCACAGTGAGTACAGGGAGCATAAAGGGAGTGCAGAAAGTCAACATACTTTTCCGTTTTTTCCGCCCACGTCGGGCCTTTTTCTTGGTGGCGGCCCCCGAGATATCAGAAAGCACAGAGGCACTGTGGATGCTGATGTCGTCAAAGTCCGACTCCTCCAGGAAGTCCTCCTCGCTCTGGAAAAACACACACACATAATCTAGAGCAGTAGGAAACTCGGCGGATGGATGAGCTCGAATGAGGAAAAAATAAGGCCTACCGAGGACGTTTTCTTCTTCTTCCCACTTTGGCCCGACTTTGATTTGGTCTTCTTCGGCTTGGGCTTCTTCTTCACCTCCTTCGCAGCCTTGCTTCTCTTTCTAACTCCTGGTCCTAGAGACAGACAGATTGAGTCAGCCACAAGAAGTATCCTCTCTTATTCGTTCAGGCGTGAAGCACTGGACCTTACCCTTCCCCTCTTTGGTTTTGGCTTTTTTGATTGGCAGCTGGAAGCTGGACTGGCTGCAGGCGACAGACGCTGGCTGTGCCACGGTAACCGTTTCCACGGCGGCAGCCACGGCGGCAGCCACAGCGGTGGCAGATGCTCCTTTGAACGGGTTGTTGGCACTGAACTCTCGCCATTTGGCCCCTAACACTGTCATCATCTTTGACATGGGAATCTTGGGGTTCTTCTTGGCAATGAGAGGCCTGAGGCGGGAGGAAACAAAAGCTTTGTTATGTCACACTTGATTCCCCGTGTCATTCCTACTTCTCTCAGCGCTGAGGGGAACCGGGACATGATTTGCTGACCGACCCCCTCTCCCCAGTGCCCCGTAAGTTGGATTCCCCCCTGTTTTGCTGTGTGTATGTCATGTCTATGATTTGTCAGGCAACAGCTTGAGATTTGGCACAGGGGTCTGTGAGAGATGGTGGGTGAGAGCAGTGAATCTCAGAGCCTCCCAGCTGTCATCCATTCTGCGGCTGATGACTCACAGGGGGCACTGGAGGGGCTCATGCTCCACTTTGTTGGAGCAGAGGCTTACCCGGGCCAGACAGCCCCAGGTGAGGCAGACTCTTTTTACAGGCAGCTCAAATAAAAAGAGCAGCGCTGATGCTTGTCGAAGTTGCTCCGGTCTGAGTGTGGAGTTTCTGCCCAGAGTGTCAGTGAGGGTCACTGACAGTCCACTCAAACAGAACAGCTAACAAAAAGGTGCTTGCCTGAGGAACTGGCTGAAAGCCTTGTAGTTAGTGATGGTCTTATAGTCGTCCTCAGTGAAGCCATACTGAACATCTTCCAGACCCCACTCTTGCATCAACTGGCTGGACGACTTTGGTTCCTGGGGAAATAGAGACGGGAGAGAAAAGCGTTAACGCCCGGTCCAGTTGACATGACATGTTTGTTTTTCAATGATGGCCTTTTAAGAGTCATCCTGTCGGATCAGGCGAACACGGCGCCGCAAATCCTTGCCATTTTTTGTTCGGACGGCTGACAACAGTGCAGGTTTGACACCGACCGTTCTGTCACGTCAATCATGCGTAAAACTTTATGATGACATTCCTTCAATGTCTTTCCTCTATGTCGTTGTTCCACCTAGCACCGGTAACATTCCGGAGTCTACGAGCCGCCATGAATATTTTCACGGTCAACTTCAGAACATGATAGGGAAGTGGAAATATATTCCTTTTGCCATTTGTTTATGAAGTCTTTAATAATGCTATAGCTGGCAAATGAATTGTGCTCCCTGCTTTTTGAAGGATGCAAGAAAGCCTGACCTGGTAGCTGTGCCCTGACATTGTATGGATATCATTTGGATAAAGATTTGGTATGTAAATCACACCTGTCTGTGACGGGATCTTCTCTGTTGTAGCAGATTCTGTATGTAATAAACTCATATATGTAACTAAGACACCTGAGACTCCTGGTGTTAAAATGGAGTGAAAGAAATTGTCAGCATCGACCAGATCTTTTAAAATTGGGCCACAATTGTGTCTCAACTCCAGTCATATATATTGTATCTCAGTTATTTATGATCTTTGGAGGCGTGACATTGAAATATTTAATCCTCTGGTGATCATACACTAAGAATGGGTTTTTAAGTGAAGCAGGACCCTTAATGTATTCATTCTATATACTATCTGAATATTATTTACATATTCTGTCTATTCTTTTTTTCAAAGCCAGAGAAGAATGCAGCTTTATCAGAAACACATTATTATTATTCCACGTAGAGAATGTTTCCTTTTTAGCCATAAAGCCTCAATCATCAGATTCATTTAAGTCAAGAGTCAATATAAATGTTGGATACGGTGTGAGACTGTCACTAACTGGACAACATGTGGGAAAGGTTTGATCAATGTAATCACGCTGATCAGACCTTTACCACATTTGTGAGACACTTCCTGCTTTAATATCGATTTCGTCTATAAAGATTGTCTTTTTATCCAGGCTTATTATTCCTTTTTTGCTCATTGTGCCTCTGTCATATATCAGATGTCTCCGGGGTTGCTGAAAAGCACTTCACATCCAATTCTTTATTATTATGACATCATCACATCAAGAGACGATCCGTTTAATGCGACTCGCTGTCAAACTTAGCTTCAGTGAACACACAGAATCCGGCAGAGTGCGAGGTGTGATCTGTGCCGGCACTCTGGGAGCAACACTCACTTTCATGTTCCCGTCATCGTCATCTTCGTCGTCGTCTTCCTCGTCTTTTTTCTTCTTTCTCGGCTTCTTCTCTTTCTTCTCCCTGGGTTTCTTCTTCTTCTTCTTGGTCGGGCCGTACGTGCTGGTCTCACTCTCTGAGCCTTTTTCCGGACGCTCCCGTTCCTCTTCCACCTCCGACATTTCCTCCAGGTCGCTTTCAACTCTGGCCTGGAGGCCTCCCTGGAGAAGTGAACGAGTACAAGTGAAGATTATGTACATGGAAGAATTCCATGAACATTATCAGTTTGTTGCTTATCTAGAAAGAAGTCTAGAGACCAAAGCTTTATAACCACAGACAGGTGAGGTCAGAATTGATGAAAAGACAGGGGGTCGAGCTGGAGATGTTCTTTTGGAGCGATGAGGCTGGACAGATTTAGAAACAAGCCGGAGAGAAAGTAAGAGCGGGCAGATTGAGATGGTTTGGACGCATGAAAAGGAGGGATAGTTGATCTGTTGGTGGACGAATGCTTGAGTTAGAGAAAAAGGGGAAGACCAAGAGGAGGTTTCTGGACGTGGGGAAAAAAGGGTTTGCAGTTGGTTGATGTGACAAAAGGAAAGGGGAAGATGGGAACGGATCATCCGTTGTGGGAAAAGGGAACAACCGAAAGAAGAAGAAATAGTCAGAACAAAGTTGATTATTTCGTTGTGATGGTAGAGGTTAGGGTTTATACAAACTTTTCATAGGTTGCAATAATTCAGTTCTGTGGTTCTGCGTCACTGCCTCAGTTGAAAAGGGGTGGCACATACCAACCCAGCTAAGCAAGTGCATTAAGGAGAATGAGGTAGTTTTGGAAAAAGCTTCTATTCGAATGCATTTGCATATATTAAATACATAATCCAAAAGCGTCACTGCTTTGCTAATGATGTAACTCGTCTGCTTGTAATGACATTTAGGGATTAATGCAGGTTAGAGATGAGTGGAGAAGGAGTCCAGATAGACAGAACAGAGGGAAGATCTGAACCGACGGTCTCTTGGAGCGGATTTCTACACCGGGGAGACTTTGGTAGTACACATCTGGAAGGCTGTATGCATTAAACAGTCAGCAGGTGTTTTTTGTGTGTTTAGGAGGGTTGCATATGAACCAATGTGCTGGTGCGTGACAGCATACGTGTGTGAATCCAACCTAATTATTTGGACTCTCATGTATGCACATTTGTGTATTTCTTTGTGGATATGCATTACGACTACTCCATCATTTTTTTTCGCCATTTTTGAGAGATGTGTGTCAGATCTATTTGTTTATTTTTGCATATGTGTGTGTGTGTGTGTGTGTGCGTTGTATTGACATGTGGTGGACATTCTATGGAGAGATTTAGTGCACAGCAGTTTTGTGCTCTGCTCGCTGCCTGTTGCTCAGCAGGCCTGTGTGACTCCGTGGAGAGACTTACAGGCGTTTTGCTCTGTCGCGCAGTGGAAAGGCTCACGTTGCCGCAGCGCCCGCCAACCCTACCAGCAGCCTGGCTGTGTTGCCATGGTGACCAAATCTGAGCAGTGTCTGGCTCTAGCTTCCTCTCCCTCTCTCCCTCTCCTGCTAGTTTTCTCTCTCATAGCTCACCCCCTGCACGACTTCCTTTTCGCTCACTTTTTCTCTTTCACGTCTCTCAAAGCAAACCCCCCAACATTATTTTCTCCCTCTCTAGCATCTCCCATATTTTCCTCTCTCACTCTTTCTTTCTATTTACTCACCCCCATCAGTCCCCCCCCCAGCCCCCCCAACACACACACACACACACACAAACACATACACAAACCCACACAGACACAAACACACACACACTCTATCAAAGTGGCAGCCAATGGAACGGTGCCATCCAATCAGACACGTTTGCATAACGAGCTTGTTATGCAGAGCCCTGTGGTTGCAGAGCTGGTGCTCCAGCACCAGTCTAGACAAATCTCATTTATGCATAAGAGGAGAGAGAGAGAGATAGAGAGAGAGAGAGGGAGACAGAGCAAATTGAAGATTGTGGGTGGGGGATGGGCGTGGGGGTGGAGATGGAGGAGGGAGAAGCAAAGAAGCAGAACCGCTGTTGAGAGGAACTGCAAAGGAAAGGTGGTACTGTGCAACAACCTCCTCATGGCCCAGAGTTCAATGCTGCACACACATCATAGGACTAAAGAGGACACTGACAGCAAGAAAGAGGGCGCCTCTTCTCTCAGAGGGAAGAAAATCAGATAGTAGCTGATAACGTAATCACATTAGATGCATCCCCATAATGGATCCGCCTTGGGGAAATTGCAAACGATTCAATTGAAAACGGTGAAAAAGCAAATATGTGACTATTCGTAAAAAAAAATCCGGTTCGAGGAGACAAAGAATACTACTGTGAAAACACCTTATGGTTCCAGAACAACAGCCATGTCTGTTTCACACTCCTCTGTTGACTCACCACCCCTGTGAGGATACTGAACTTATGAAAAAAAAAGGCAGAGGCTCCTCTCAAACTGACTATTCCAGCAAATTTTAAGGCTACAAGCAACTCCCGTCCCTCATGGGGGTTTTATTGGGGCCAAACTGCAGCCTCTTCTTTTTCCAATAAAATGTATCTGCCTTCCATAAACTTCCCTGATTTAGCGGGAACTCTCTTCAGCTATTCAGCGTTTCTTAGTTTCACTGTAGACCAGAGCGCAACTGTTCTCTCTTCCGCAGCCACTGCCTTTACCTGGGACTGGGATGTGCCGCTGACAGTCTCTGACCCCAATTGACATTCAGCCCCAGTCTGACAGAAACCTTTGGGGAGTGATTGGAGGAAAATTACAGCGGGAGTCATTCCTCAGTGGGTGAACGAGAGGGAAAGGAGGTAGAATCACTCAGTGGAGCTCCTACCTCCGCCAAGGCTGAGCAGAGCTGCACAAGGAGAGAGATATTGCCTGATAACATAAATGGTTTGTTGAGAAAGTCATAAATAGTAGAGACTTTGAGCCTAAGAGAGACCAAAGCTTAAAGAGGTTGTTCAGATATTTTAGACCACAGCAAATTTCACAAGCCACTTTCATGAAACATCAATCACTAAAAATCCTTCTTCGAACCATATGCAGAA
This sequence comes from Lophius piscatorius, assembly GCA_009660295.1. Taxonomy (NCBI): domain Eukaryota; kingdom Metazoa; phylum Chordata; class Actinopteri; order Lophiiformes; family Lophiidae; genus Lophius; species Lophius piscatorius. The sequence goes on along the minus strand of VRLP01000769.1, from coordinate 135,812 downwards.
TGATGTTAGCTGGGTAAAATATACAACAATCAGCCATAACATCAGAACCAGTGCTTGGTGTTAATGTTGTGGCCGATCCTTCAGTTTCATTAGTTAAAATCAGATTCATTCAATTTCATAACTGCAGATGTATTTACTATTAAGAGTCAAAGAAGCCACTTCATCTTGTTCCTCTAATTTCTGCTCTTCCCTTTAGGGGGCACGCACAATAGATCATCTGTTTTCCATCTTCCCCTGTTCTCTCCATCTACCTCTGTCACACCAACCAACTGCATGTCCTCTCTCACCTCATCCACAAACATCCTCTTTGGTCTTCCCCTTTTCTCCTGCCTGGCAGCTCAATCTCCAGCATCCCTCTACAAACAGATCCACTACCCCTCATTTTCTCTTGTCCAAACCATCTCAATTTGGCCTCTCGGACTTTGTGTCCGAGGGGTCTAACCCGGGCTTTCTCTCTGATGTGCTCCTGTCTAATCCTGGCTATCCTCCTGACTCTAAAAGAACATCTGAACATCTTCATGTCTTCCATCCCCAGCTCTGCCTCCTGTCTGTAAACCAAACAGCGGCAGCTGCTCTCACAACCAGCTTGTAAACCTTAGCCTTCACTTCTAATGCTTCTCTTCTAACAGATATCTTACACTGTCCCCAACCCACTCCACCTGGCATGCACTGGCTGCTTCACCTCTTTTCCACACTCCACCAACTCATGAACCTTCTCAACCTCTAATCAACGCACCACCACTGTTCCAAATGCCTCCTATTCATTCACACACATGTATTCTGCCACTCTCGCGAATAACCTTCATTCCTCTTCTGTCCAACGCATAATTCCTCTTCCTCTTCAGGATTTCTTCCACCTGCTCCCACCACAGATCACAATGTCATCTGCAAACATCATAGTTCACAGAGGCTCCTGCCTGACCTCATCTTTCAGCCTGTCCATCTCCATAGCAAACAAGAAGGGGCTCAGGGCCGATCCCAGACGCAGTCCCAACTCCACCTTGAACCCATCCGTCACTCCAACTGCGCAACCCAATTCATACTGCTCTTATAACGTTCATTATCCCACCTCCAATTTCTTCTCATTCTCCGCCCTACCCCATCTCTCCTCTCACTCCTCCCATGATAGAACAGTTTTTACCCTCCTCTGATGCGTCTGGCCTTGCTAAAAGGCGATTGTATCCTCTCATCATTTTCTTTGGTGGATAATTAGGAGGATGCAAAGGAGAAAAAGAGGGAAAGAGAGAAAGAAAGAGAATTAATTGATGCAAAACCAGCCAAAGGCCGTGGTATTACAATCATGAAAAAAAATGAGGTGATGCGTGTGAGAGATGAGAGGAGAGGGAAGAAGGAGGAGAATACAGAGCGGAGTGTGAGTGAGGGAGAGGAGAGTGTCGGAGGGAGTCCCCCCATCATTAGCTCGGTGACACCGAGAGCTAAGTGTTTACCACAAGCAGCCAAAGGGGCCGGGCTGCAGTCTGGACAGCCAAGCTCCTCACAGCACTGCTGGCATCTCCAGCCAGAGGAACATCCAGGCCATGTCACCGACACTGTTAGAGCCGCCGCCAACACAGTCGCCGAACGTACTGGGAATACTCGGAATTCCTGTCCACGCTGAATAAAAATGTTTTTTAAGGTTGATAAAATTGTCTTTTATGGTTCTGCAGTTCTCTATCAGCTCATTACTCTGGTTTTCTTTCTTTCATAACTTCTCAAATTCTGTACCATGACTCTGAAATCCATTTTTCCATCCATTTGGGACTAAAACCTACATTCATATTTCCTCGGATGGTTCTTCGTTCTAAATTGGAGAGTCTGTCTTCCAAAATCAGTGTGTTGAGCATTTTAAACGAATTGTGGAAATAGAGCGGATGCTAGAAACAATATCTGCTCTATTTTAGGTCATATCTATTTTGTGGGATATCCCCATCGAGATCTGGATGCATCCTGGAGGAATCCTGGAGGAATCCTGGAGGAATCCTAAACAGATGACCGAATCCACTCAACTGACTCTTTTCGCAAGGGAGCAGTGGATCCTCTCTGAGCTCCCTCTGGAGGTCTGAGCTCTGCATAGGAATACACCTTTGGATCCCGAGGAATAGGCTGGAAGGCGTTGCTATGGAGAGAATTGTCTGGAAAACCTTTCTTGGCCTACTGCCAGCGAGACCCGAGCCCAGATAAGCGAAGGAAAATGGATGAAAGATGAACTTCTCTCATTAACTTATATCAGTTAGTGTGGAAAATAAAAAGCAAATAGATACAACATTGTAGAATTGCATGTAAGCCAAACAACTCTATATGCAATATATCAATAAATAACCATAGGTGAGGGTTGGAATGTATAGAATAGTTTATCATCAGCTTATAAGCACTTCTAAGAATGACTTCATTCGTAGCCATAAAACAGGTGAAAAGGGTTTTTTATACCAAGGCGGTTCAGTTTCCCTGTTATGTCATCGCACCCAAAAGCAATCTTGTGATAGTTGGACCCTGATAATGTGACTCAGTGACCATGTGAAGCCAGCGATCAGCACCACAGGCACTCATCTGCCCTCTAAACTATTCCTCAGGGGGCCAAAGATCACACATCCACTGATGGTGATACACCAGCCTGTCAGCGTCTGAGACCGTCTACTGCCTCTCTTCTAGATCACAGAAGCTGTCCAGAAGCCAAAAAGATACATTTGATCCAAAGCAGAGCCATCAAAGAGAGATTTTTGCAAAGTAGACGATTCAGGCCAAGATGCCTGCCTGTTTTGTCAAGGTCATGATGGATGCTGTTGAGTGTAAATTACATCTTACCTCCTTTTTCCTCTTCTTAACTTTGGGCATTTTTCCCTCTTTCATCTTTTTGGTCTTCTTCTTTTGATGTTTGAGGGGGTCATCAGGGAAGAAGCTGCCGAGGGGTGTGAGAGGAAGAGTGTTGCGCTCGCCTTCGTCATCCTCGTCTGGACACAGAAACAAAAACATTGTGAGCATAATGCAACGTGGCGCACTGTCGGCACTACGGTCAATTCAGCTGAATCTTTCTGTTGCCAGGTGGCTTATTGCTGAAAAATATTAGTTGATCAATCGATTTGGTGACAGAATATGAATCAAAAACATCTAGCCTGATTAATAAATTTTCTAAATAATTTCTCTGAGAAACTGTTTACTGGTTCCATCATGTAAAATGTGAATAATTTTAAATGATGCTCAATTTATACAGCTATGTTAAAAAATATTTGACCCCTCATGATTTAGTCTAATTTTTTACAACAATATCACAATACAATATCAATAACACAAAAAAAACAAAGATGCTTTAAATAATCAGTCTATTTATTGAGTCAAAAAGTGGGCCTGTGTCAAAGATGTTTTCATCCACTCAAAAATTAAATCCAACATTCAACCAAACCGCATTACTATCTAGTTCCGGCTGGATCAAACACACCCAAACCATGATCACAAAATCAACAGAAATTCCAGAAATATATGGAAGAAGATGATTAAGATACATCAGTGTAGGATGGTTTACAAAACTGTTTCTAATGTTCTGGGACTCCACAGATACTTAAACTCCTTTGCTTGAGGCTGCGATTCACCCACCCCATCTCACTAACTACAAGAAGGACAGGCGGTTTTAGTGCCTCATCAGCAGGAGAAAGAGCTGAGACGTAAGGAAAAGCTCTGAATTTAGTTCTCCATCTACGTTGTAGGATGGCTGGACTCAGCCTTAGAGATAAGGTGAGGAGCTCAGACATCCGAAGAGAGACATTTGATAGAAGCTGATCAGGGGATGCCTCCAGGACGCCTCCCTTTGGAGGTTTTCCAGGCACATCCAACTAGGAGGAGACCCCAGGGTAGACACAGATCCCGCTGGAGGGACTATATATCGCCTCTGGACTTGGAACACCTCAGGATCCCCCAGGATGAGCTGGAGAGTGCTGCTTTGGGAAAGGGAAATCTGGAATTCCCTCCTAAACCTGCTGCCACCGCGACCCAATCCCGGATAAGTGTAAGAAAATGGAAGGATGGATGGGACTCCACAGTTCCACAATCAGACGATTTAACTTCAAATAGAGGGGCCCACTTTCCAAAATGCTTTCAAGAGCATGAAGACTCATTCAAGAAGTCACAAAAGTTCTGCAGAAAAGAAATGACAGCCCCCCCTCAATCCCAATAAAGGTCAGAGTTTAGGACTCACATTAGGAGAGACACCGAGAAAACAGCGACCCGCGAGGTGGAATTCACTGCTAACCCAAAAGAACTTAAAGGCTCGTCTGAACTTTATAGACTGCTGAGTGGAATGTTGAGCTGTTTGGAAGACAGGAGTCTATTTAGGTCTGTAGAACAGCATTGTAACCAATACAAGGTTATACCTATTCTTTTAATTATTCAAATGTATTCATTCAACTAGAGGAGAGGAAGAAATGAATAAAAAAAACACAAGCTGGGAAATTAAATCCATGCTAATCATTAGATGCTGTGAAAATACAGCAAAAGTCTCTTAGCCTGTTTTTGGAAACAAAAATGAGGATTCGATGCCGGACCATCAGGGGCACTCGGCAAAATAAGGCTAAAAATCACGCATCATTGAGTTTGGATCAACTTCACCCCTCAAAGCACAAATAGACGGACCCCGCCAGCAAATGGGGACTCCCAGGACGACCACTGAGGTATACTGAGCACATCTTCTGCCTTACATGCGTTAAGGGACTGAAGCGACCCGCCGCTGGTTGTCAGCTGCACTGTCTCAGAGAGCCGCTGTGTACAATAGTGCTAACTGCTGAGAGCGGCACACTTCACACGTCCCACAGGGGGTCACCCAGGAGTAGGCGAGGGAGAGTGACAGTTCTAAACTATCCGTTACCGTAAAGAGCAATACATACAGAACACAACCTCCTACCCCATAAAGGTCAGTCGGATTCTGCTTCTTTAATTGTCTTTCAGTCAACCTCTCTGCGTGTCTCTCTGGCTTGCTGTGTCTCATGCAGTCAGACTGGAGATCATGAAATATGCAGCACATGTATCACAGTCAATCAGCCAACAGTAGCCCTGCAGTCTACCACTCCCCTGGGTAGCTGAAGTGAGAGATTGGGAAGGAGGGATTCCTGTGTAGTAGACACATAAACCTCACCAGCCACTTATCCTCTATTTAGCAAAGCTAGCAGGAGGCAACACACACACACACACACACACACACACGTTGGCACACATCAGTGATTAGAAAGCTACAATCAGTAGCAACGTGTGCTACCGTTAACTAAGCAAGTGTCCCCTCTTCGTCAGTGCTAATTTGGGGTAACTTGCGATTCATGGGTCCGATATATTTTAGAGTCGTAAGGCATTTTTCATTAGAATCCCAGCAGTAATTAAGAGGAAAAAAAACTCAAAAAGCAGTTAAAACCCTACAATCCTACATTCATCTGCCCTCACTGAATTATCTGAAGGTTAATAGGTCACTAAAAGAAGATAACCATTGATTTATATTCAATGTCAGGGGTTTACATCTATCGTTTCTTGCCAGGGAGGTCCTGTTTTCACTCCTGAGCGTTTGTTTGTTTGTTTGTTTGATTGTTTGTGAGCAAGATTACAGGAAAACTGATCGACGGATTTGCATGAATTTTTTCCCCCAGGCATATCCGAGAAAGTTACCTGTTTCGAAGCATTTAATATAAAATAGAATAAAATAATAAGCCGTTTGGAGGGGTGATGTCACAATGACGCTACTGCTGCCCTTGTTCCTTTGATGTTTCTTTTGGGCTTGAGCTGGGGGCTCAGTGGGCTCAACAGAGACGCTGAAGTGGAAGGCACAGGAGACGACTGGCTATAGAGTATCGGAGAGATACTCAGACAGTTTGTTGTAGTTTTATGTAGATTTTAAGGCCGGCAATAACTCAGACATTAATGGAGAAATCTGCATGAATTTTTCCTAAACCCAGGGTACGGCTGTGCCTTGGCGAAGGTTTGCGTTCTCTGTGCGGTTTTTCCAGCTTCTTTGTCTTCTTTCCAGCCTCACACATGCTTCTCTACTTTATTTATGTGCATAGACCCTTGAAAACATGCATGCAGGCTCTCCAATAGGACATTCTTTCAGGTCTCCGGGGTATGTTGTGTTAGACTACTCTAGAGTAAGCCCTCCAATCGCTCATGGATGACACCTCTGCTCAGATGCAGATGAAGACAGCCCTGCATTACAGAAAGCCCACAATCCATCACACAGTCCTCGCTATGAGGGAGCTGTGACTGACAGGTTGATGGCACATCACTGATTAGATGCACCACAGGGTGCCAGACTATGTCCCCTGATCTGCTTTTGGGTCAATAAATCAGTGAAAGCCGACAGTGCAGGTGTGAGTCTGTTTTCAAGTTTGATTACATGAACCCATGCAAGTGAACCTGGATGGTTTACCGTGAGATTCTGAACAGGCAGTCATGATCCCCGGAGATTATAGTGATTTCCCTTACCTTTTCACTCATCTTGTGAATATGTGAACCCCTACTGGATGGATTGGCACCACATTCACAGCTGCCAGGTGATTAGTCCTAATGACTCTGATGATTCATGGGAACCTTTATGAAGGATGGCATCCATAGTTTTGAGTTGGATTACATTTTTCACCAACTAGAAGGACGCTCTGAGTGCATACTAAGGCTGATCAATCATATGTCTGTGTAGCTTGAATCGCCTTTTCATCAGCGACCAACACAAAGCTTTTTTAGTCATTTTGAAGTAGGTTTGTTGCATAACTAGGGAACATGTCAAAAAAAAAACACCATATGCATCAATGTCAAAGAATGTTAATACAAACTGGACGGCACTCTGAGCTCAAACATCTGCCATGGTAGCTCGCTTTTTCCATTCTTTCATTGCACAAAAGCCTATCCCAGCTGTTCACCATTATTGTTTTTGGATTGTGGGAGGAGTTCCCTGGTGATCTGAACTCAGGACCTTCTCGCTTTGAGGTAACTACGCCACTGTGCTGAGCTCTGCAAAGGACTATAAATCTGATCTGACCTGGGAATGCCTGGGGATCCCCACAGAATGAGCTGGAGAGTGCTGTTGGGGAGAGGGACATCTGGGATTCCCCTCTTAGCCTGCTGCCACCGTGCCCTGACCCCGGATAAATGGAGGAAAGTGGGTGAACTAAGCATTTAGCTCAAAGCGCTGCTTTACTGTAGGCTGCTAAAGAACAACCTACAGTAAATGGCCTCTTCGGTCCCCAAAGGGAGACCCACGAGGGGAATGATAATCTGTGTGCTGAATGGACCAGGCCGTGCCAGGTTTTTGGAATGAGAGAAGGCTGCTCAGTCATGTGGCTCCAGAATCTGACAGGAAGAGGATCTAAGCTGTGGCTGGCAGGTGAAGTGTGCAGGGATGGCACCGTACTAACCTTCCTGGAGGAGCTCGGCGGACACTGTACTGACCCATTAGAGGGGAGATTCATGAGCGGCTCCCAAGTGAGGAAGCTTAAGTGTCCTGGAAAGCCCATTAGTTCCCTCTCTGTTGGCCACTGTGAGGAAATGCCTTCTAAATGTTGTCCTGCATTGCTTGCCATAAAAGAAGGAGACACAGGATTTCCTGTCTTCATTGATTAAGCACTAACAACAGAGGACTCAAACGCCTTCAGACAAAGAGATCCATAGACTATAATTAGCCAACATATTTGTCCACGTGATGGAAGGATAATGCCCAAATAACTCCATTACATTTCTATCGATACGCAACAATATATGCAGCACATCATAATGTGTGCAATATAAAGCAGATACAAAACCAACTGGAACGCAGATCTGCAAACGCACATTAAAAAAAAAAAAAAAGCATCTTTCAAGTGCCGGCTCGGTGTAAGCGCAGCAGGGAAAAATGGTGTCAACTTTCACAGGGAGGCATCCAAAAATAGAGCCCTTTCCAATAGGGGATAACATTTGTAGGCACAGAAAAGCTCGTGATAATCTTTCAATTTTAGGGAAGAACAAAACAATTAAGAGCGAAAACACAATGGAATATTCTGTGACGGTGTGAGCAGCCGCAGTGGAACAAAGGGACTTAGGACACTTTAATAATAATAATAATAATACATTTAATTTATAATGCACTTTACATTTGGATCAAATAAGCCCGGGGGCCCCTCAGGACGCGCTTCTTCATCGTTGAGTTTTAATTGCGTGGATGAGTCTTTATGCCCTTCAAAAATGCGAGCCGTATTCCAGACCTTGTTTGTCACCGTGATGCCCGCTGATAGAGATCGTAAACTGTTTAAAACTGTTCCTCTTCTGCTTTATATCATCAAGGTAGAATGGATTTTAAACAATTTATGAAGGTCAGATCTCAGCATTTGTACGTACATCACAGCATCGTCCTACACAGTACAACCTGCTCTCATATGTGCCGCATTACAGCCGAAGCTTTAACATCATAGTTCCATATTTAACTCATCAGGCCGCTACCGTACTTTATTCTACCTAATACTCCAGTTTATTCCCCTATTCTAACCAGACATTGTTCCACTAATGTGATTTTTAGATCCCATAGAAGCACAGGTGATTGTCGTATTAACGATGCAATCATCAATTTAATTATCCTCTTCTGTCTATTTTATATCAATATAATTCTATAACTCTAATCACAGTTTAATGATATGAATAAATCTCATGAAGAAGAGGAATCATTTACTGGCACCGTCACATTTATGTTGTGACTCTGGGGGTTTCATAAGGTTAAATACTTGAAATGAATTAATTAATCTAACTTAATCATTAAGTATCTTGTTATTTATTTAAATTATCCTTCATTTTAAATACTAATGAACAATTCCTGGATAATTAATTCAAAAATAATATTATTTATAATAATAGTAATTATTAATATTGTTATTATTAAAAAAATAATATTACAAATGATATAATACAAATCTTTATTTAAAATATTATTAATATTTTAATTTATTATTATTATTATTATTATTATTATTATTATTATTATTATTATTATTTGATGTAATTTCATAAATAAATAATATATTTATAATAAATATTTTTTTATTTTCATTAATTTTAATAAATCAAAATAAAAAAGTATGCCAGCAATGAATACTATAATAATATATATAATATTATATATTATATAGTGTATAAACGACACCGTGTTTGCGTGGCGCACTTTTTGTAATCGGATAGAAAAATTTAACGGAACAGTCTCAAAAATAAAGTTACATGAATGCTGACACATTTAATGACATATTGCCTCAACATATTTTAGACTTAAAATTCATATTATGACATTTTAGACATTGTATGACCCTAAAGGAACACCTGTTATATTGAGACTCTCGTCTGAAATCAAATAATAATAATAAAATTAATAATATTCCCATGATGAAGCCGTGAATTTGGTGAAGTGGTGACACACATAGATTACAAACTTGACAAATGCCCCCCTCAGAGTTATCCTTTTCTCATTTGTCGTGGTTTGCCAAACTGTTTCTACGTCTGTGCTGTGGTTTGTTTTGGATTAAAGAGCTGTTTACATGACTTCTTGCGCTTTGGTCTCCAACTCATGCGATTAAAAACGTTTTGGTGGCCTATGACATTTGACACCGTGTTTCTACTTCTTCTTCTCCTTTGGGCTGTTCCCTTTAGTCGCCACAGCGGATCATCTGTTTGCATCTCACCCTGCCCTCTGCATCTTCCTCTGTGATACCAACCAACTGCATGTCCTCTTTCACCACATCCAGAAACCTCCTCTTTGGTCTTCCATTTTTCCTGCATCCTTCTACCAGTAGATCCACTTCCCCTAATAGGCAAAAAGTCAATGTCACCATCGCCAAGTAAGCAGAGCAATTCTGGTGAAGACAGTGTGGAAACCGCCACGCACAGATAGAACAACAAAAACAATGGTGAACTATGGTGATCTTGTTTGTAAACACCGCCAGCGATTGGTCAGTTTTAATTGTTATGCAAATCCGTGTGAACGAGGATCATTTTCAAAACCATATTAAAACTTTCTAAACCAGAAAGGAAAAAAACGTGATTTTTTTTTAGCAAAGTCATCATATAAATGGAGCCCATAAGATCCATGATGGTCACCTCATTAGACGCTGATGTGAAAGTTAATCTCGAGGAAGACTTTACAGTCGGAGGAGCTCAAGGCTTTCATTCTCCACACACGGCAGAACAAGACCAACTACATGACATCATTAATGAGCTCCGGTCACACATCAAACGATATCCTAATGGTGGTGAAATATCACATTTCTCTTTCATCCCACTGTTATTGTGGGGCTGAACGGAGGTGATTCTGACCATTACACAAAAATAATAACGGTGAACACAAATCCTCGTGGTCAGATTAGTTATGTAATAGTATCCATCGATCGCTGTCGGCCTATCCCAGCTGACACTGAGCGAGAGGCGTGGTACAGCCTGGACCGACTGCCAGTTCATCACAAGGCCCATAAATAGAAACAAACAAACAACCACTCACACTCACATTCACACCTACAGTCATATATTCACCAGTACCGCATGTTTTTGGAGTGTGGGAGGAAGCCTGAATACCTGGACAGAACCCACACAAACACGGAGAAACAGACAGACACAGAGAGCCCTGATTCGCTGATGGATTGGAACCCAGAACCTTCTTGCTGTGAATGGATGAGCTGTTATGTAAACGCATCTAATGATATCAATTATGTAAAGAATATAAAAGGCAGCAAAGTTATAAAGATCTCATTTGAAATGATCACGCCTTCTGATTTATTCAAAAAATGTTTGGTCATCTGATCTTATCACGATAACTTACTCAATGCAATAAAATAAAACAGGGCCTACGTTGTTGGGGGTATATGCCCAAAAATATGAACTATTAGAGTAAAATAAGATAGATCTCCTTGAATTGTTTGATATGCTGGTAATTTAGAGTCAATCGGACCAACAGTTGAAAAATAATGGAAAAACCTGAAAACTGTTAGAGATAAAGCGCCCCCTAGTGTCAGAAATGTACAACTGACATATCCCAAAATACATCCAGTTTCTACACGTACTAAGGTCTGTGTGGGTATAAAATGTGAAAATGATCCATGAAACTGTTTTTGAGTTATCGCGAAAACACACAAAGGATCTGGGGCGCAGTCGGCGGTCGCGTTCGATGGCGATTCCATAATATTCACGACTTTTCCCCGGTAAATTAATAAAACCCTTCTCTCGGCATAGTGACGTATCATCGTATGAAAGAGACTTCAAATCAGTCTTGATTTGATAAGATTATTACCAATAATAATTTAAAAAAAAGCTAAATTATATCAAGTCGAAAAAACGGAAAAAATTTTGACTGCCACATGAAAATTCTCTCACACCTTCCCTTCCCTTTCTGGAAAATGTTTAACCAACTTCTGAGATATTGGGGACACGCATCAGTGCTTGTATTCTCCCTCGGGCTACAGCTGGCAGCCATAGATGATGCCTCAACTCTGTGTCTCCCCCTCCATCTCTCAGTCCGCCTCCTTCTCTCACACCCCCCAAAGCCGCCTGCTAGTATTAAAACAGGCTCCACAAATATATTGGAAAAAAGTGTGTGTGCCTCTGAGCGATGCATCACTGCGAACGCGGCTGAACGCTCAGTCACTATGTGAGCAGCAAAACTAATTTCTTCCACCTCGTTGAAATGATAATGGCTTGAATACAAAATAAATCAACATGGAGGTTCAACACTTTGGAAAATGCCCTGAAATGACCACGTAGTGTGAAAAAATGCTCGCTATCTTTCTTTATATTGTTACTAAATGTTCCCTGTACCTTTTTCTCAAACCAGGAAATACCTTAATTTTGCCTAAAACTCTGCAGCTGCTCCTCTGTTTTGTATAATTAGCGGCCAGTTAATGAGAGACAGGCCTAAGAACGAAAGAGACTACTTCCGTGCTGAATCTATTGTTGGAGCCGTGCTGCCTTTCAACGTTACGATGTAAAGAGAAAGACGAGGACAAAGCAGCTCCTTTATAGTCCTGCTGCCCCTGACGTCAAACCGTTAAATCTTCTAATGCTCAGAGCCAGCTACGAGAGAGGGAGGAATATATGAATCTCTTAACTGAACTGGCTAAGCTGACGCCACGACATATACAGTAGATGCATGCAGTCCTATGTTTGTCCCTTACAAGCTGGACCAACAAACAGAACCTGAGACCTTTAGGACCTGGTTTTGACTACAACCCTTGCAGACACTGATGTGCCAGGCTTCAACCAGGCAGCACATGAAAGACCTCCTACTTGTCACTTTGACTACATGTCATACATGAAAGATATACCCAACATCTAATCAAAACAGAGGTTTCTACAATTTAAAATCAGCAGACGTCATGATGTACCGTTCTGGAAAATAAAAACCTTATGCGGTTAATAAAACATAATTTTGGTCAAATGTACATTTTAGCTCCATTTGGACTGCCGGTTCAATGCAGGAGGACATTTATGTGACTCCTCTATAAACGTTTAAGGGGCGTAAGGAAGGATCTGTCCAGCCCTGAGATGGTAGTGGAGGTAGTAATAGAGGTGTATCAGACATCTGTGTAAATGCCACACATAAAGGGGAGGATGGCAATTTGACATATTGATAACGTATTATATCATGATTCAAAACAATAGGAGTAAGAAGCAGCTAGTAAGCAATATCAGTTAGTAGGAGTTAGCAGCAAGTAGCAGTTAGCAGCTAGTATCAATTAGTAATTAAAGTCAAAGCAAAGGAAATTAAACCTCAAAAAGACTATTTTCTACCAGAAAACTCTTTTGCTCACCGTTTATAATAACACACTAGAACGGTGGTGGTCAGCATGTCACTTTGTTCAGTGAAAAAAAACAAGGGTGTCCTGGAGACGGGCCTTCATTACATACTGTCTAAAAAAAAGTTGTATGACAGATTATCCGTTGTACCAGCTCAGATTTCAGAATGACTTTGTGGGTAAGACGGATGAACTTAAGAACTCCAGAAAATGTTTTGCCTTCCTGTGTGCAGACCGCGGCGGCAAACTAAGGTGCTGATTATAGCCACCAGCCTCAAACAGAACATTTGATCATTTTTTTTATTATTCATTTGTATGAATGAATATGTTCACAGATAATAAGAAGACAGGGGAATATTGAAGTACTTTGTAAAGTTCCTGCCATGTATTCAGCTTATTTAATATTTGCATTTCTTTTACAGTCGAATTTATTGTCAGTATAAATTGAGATACTGCATTATAAATTAAATGTATTATTATTACTATTATTATTATTATTATTGTTAAGGTTTTTTTTTTAAGTGTATTTGTAGTTGATGATTGTTCTACACTTTTGCACATTGCAAATACTTTGACCCAAAACTATTTAAAAAGCAGTTTAAGTGGTTAGATTGTTTGCATGAAACGCATTATGTGGTTTAAGTTGTTACTTTGCAGTACATCATCCTCATATGCCCCACGGAGATGAGGAACCCCTCAAACATCCATCTTCCTGAAACATATGTGTGAGGTCCACAACCTTAGGACTTAAAGCCGGCTAGTAACAGTTGACAGCGTGGCCAGCTTTTTTCTTTTCCCCAGTTTTTCTCTAAGCGTGCTGTCAGTTGTTGAATCCCCTGGTGGAATTGCTCGGACCCCACTATTTACTTCAGTAACAGCCTCATGACTTTGGTCTTCATGTTTGCTTTGATGGCGCTCCAATACTTTTTCTCGTGCTGAATAATTAAAACAATACTCCATTTATCAAAACACAAAATCCATCAACAACGTAAAAATGTCAAAAAATTCTATGTACAAACATGGCAGAGCAACGTGGCGACCTCCGTACGGATGCATAAAGGGCTTTTACCGGATTTACGTTATTAAAAACATCTTTTCAGCTGATAGTAAATAGTAATGAAGTTAGATTCCATTAGTTCAAAAAAGATATCCCGAAATGTTACAATTTGTACCTTTAAAGGTGATGTTGGATGATTGTTTTTTCCATGTTTTTTAATTGCTCTCTTTGAAAGCACTGCTAGCAGATGCTGGCCCCACTCTGCCTCGCCCCACAAAACGAACACCAGCACCGCGGCGTTTCACCGCCGTTTACTTCAGCGTTAACAAATGAAGGCATCCTGGAGATTGGTCTTCATTATGGTGCTATTGCAAGATCCTAGTGTAAAAACAGCTATTGACAAGAGACATCAGTCTTATCTAAGGGGGGTAAGGGGGGCCTTGATCGAATTCTGCCCTGGGCCCCATAAAGGTGCGGACCAGCTCTGTGCACAGGTCCTAGCATCCTCTTTGACTGATCAGTTCCAATCAATTTCTCAGGGCTGTTGGTGTATTTTAAGCTACATTTGCTTCTCTAACAGAAATGACCAGGAGGAGATATTTACCAGATCGGTCACTAGCTGGGCGACAAGAACGTGGGTTACAGTTAATTCCACTTAGAGCTCGAATTAGAGCTTTAGTGGTGCCACCAAGGCCACCATCAGTGCACAGCATCATGACAAAGTCACAGTGTTTACTGTAGCCTACACGTGGCTTTCACACCTCTGCGGCTAACAGGGCTGCAAAATCAGTTAAAGTTGGAGCAGCCCCGTGATCGCGTGGACGCGGCAGAATCCTCTGCTACAGGACAAACCCCGATGTAACGAGATACATGCACACACAGACACACGCACGGATCCCCCACCGTCAGGATGTCAGACAGAAGCAAACTTGTGATTGTGGACTTGATGTGGAGCCATGCAGCCTGTGAAAAGAGAGCATGCAGCGGGGGTTTCGTCGCGCGCCCAATCCAGGCTGGATGTGAGTCCAAGTATAAACCCCCATCCCACCTTTAAGACACCAGGTCGAGCACAAAATAATAGCATGACTCCGCTTATTGCAACCCCCCCTCTTCCTCCACCTCCTCCTCCTCTCCGCTCCCAGGAACGCAGGACAAGCCCTTTTCCCCGCATTCAAGGCGTAACGGCGCAAAACAATCTGAAGGACACCCCGCCTCCCCCCCTCCTCAGTCCCTCACCTGGCAGGTCGTCTTCAAAATCCATGTCGTCCTGTCCCTCGTCTTCATTACTCAGCGACCCCGGCATCTTTATCTCATCGCCCCCGAACCCCTTTTAGACCGAGAACACTGGAAGTTAACCCTGCAGGCGCCGGAGCGCAGTCTCTTTCTCCCCCCCCCCCCAAAAAAAAGAATGTCGCCCAGTTTCAAATAAAAATAAACAAATTTCTGCAGTGGATCTGGGGCTCTCTCTCTCTGCCCACAGGTAAAAAAAAATAATGAAATAAAAAAATATAGATATATTTCCACTGATCTCTATCCAGGTCTTCCAGTCTGTAAAATAAGAAAGACAAAAATGGAACACACATGCCCAGATTGTGACGTCTGGTCTGTTGCCATGACGATGCATCCCATAATTTCAAACCTCAACTAGTTAATCATGATCTCCTAGTTACCACTTCAACTAGCAGTGATCAACAAAAAACAGGAAAGGAAAGAAAAGAGAAGAGAGATCATGCATCGTGCAGCATGCGGCGCTTCTCTGCGGACACGCTCCTGCTTCTGCACATCTCCTCTTGATGGAAGTCTGCGGAATAGAAACTTCTGCCTCACACAGCCTTCTCTCCTCATACGAAGCAGGGTGTTAGAGAAAAAGACCCACCACGCCTTCATTAACAACTAATTTGTTCCTTCAATTTTGCGACTTCCACCGAATTTCCTAAGAGGGAAAAAAAAGAGGAAGAAAGTGCCGCCTGACGGCTGACTGCTGAGAGAAGAGTCCTGGCTCTGCCGGTGTTGTCAAGGTTACCACAGCTGGAACACAAGATGCCCCACAGAGAGAGCACATGAGTTTCGACTCCACATATCACAACACGGTAATCACCGGCTGCAGAGGAGTTCTTCAGATTTCAAATAATCTACCCACCAATCTGAATTTTTCTGCAGGGAAATACAATTTCTGGCTTGACCAAAGGAAACCAAGAGGCCTGTGAATACTTTTGATTTTAGTTAGTTATTATCATATGCAATATTTATTTACTCTGTCATAATCGTGTGCAATATTACTTTACTGTTATTATCATATGCAATATTACTTTGTTGTATTATTATCATGTGCAACATAACTTTTCTGTATTATTATCATGCGCAATATTACTTTACTGAATTATCACATACAATAATGCTTCATTGTATTATCATCATGTGTAATATCAATTTTATTACGTTGTATTATTGTTATCATGTGTAATAGTATGCCCATTATCATGCTGTTAATCAGGCACTAGTTTACTTTTACTTCTTATACACTTTTCTACATTATGTTTATTATCATGTGCAATATTACTTTCAATACCTTACAGTATTATCATCCGGAAATTTTGCTTTACTGTATTTGATAATACAGTAAAGCAAAATTTGATTGACATGATTGTCCAATATTACTTTTACTTTACAGTATTATTTGCAATATTACTATTATTATCTTACAATAGTATTGTCAAGTGCAATATTACCTTACAGTATTATTATATGGTGCAATATTTTAATTACTTTATAGTATTATCATGTGCAATAATACTTTTACTTTACAGTATTGTTTGCATTATTACTTTTATACCTTAGGGTATTATAGTGTGCAATAGTTTTATTACTTTATAGTATTATCATGCGCAATATTACTTTTCTGTATTATGTGCAATAATACTTAACTGTATTATAATGTGCAATAGTGCAGTCTTTATCATGCAGTTATTCATAAGAACCTGTTTGCATTTACTTCTCATATACTTCATTTTTACCTGCACTTAAATTTAATATTCTTACGTCTTTACTCACCTTTTGTATATTTTGTTACTTTAAGTTTAGAGGGTTTTCTGGAACAAGAATTCCCAGCAGGATCGAGAAAGTTTTATTTGATCTTATCACCATCTGTCACTTGACATTGAACATAAAATAATTCATTTTTTTTGTTTGTTTCTAAAAGGTAATTTTCCACTCATTTGCCAATTTTAATTCTTAAACATGTTCGGTTTTACACTTTAACAATTTTGTGAGTGTTGTAAAGAAGAAAAAAAAAAGGATTATATTCTTGTTTTGTAAAACCTTGAATTTAATTAGATTTTTGCGACAGATAAAAGGGAAATCCTTGTTTTGAAGGAAAAATCCCTTTATTTTCTAATGAGGAAGTAAGATGACAAAAATAGCCTGATGGACATTTAACATTATTGATCTCTTACAAGAGCCATCATCTCAAAAATACTTTCAGTAATATGTTTAATGTGGTTGATTCTATCCTACAACATTTTCCTCTGAGGAGAAATAAGTCAGGCCTCTTATGGATTAGAAAATAAATGTTTACAACTACGGTTTAATCTTGGTGCGAGTCTCTATCGTAAATGTTACATTTGTGTGGGACATGGAGCTTGTGGATTATCCTACATGACCCTCTTCCACAACGCTTTTATGGTTTTTTTCCCCAAAAATGGATGGAGAAAGACGATGATCCAGATCACCATCAAAATCTAATGAGTTAAATATTATAACCCAGCTGAAAAAAAATAAGAATACGTTTTCAAAGATACCAAAAGAAACACCAGATTCTTGTTCTCTCTCTAGAGTTTTTATTAAACGTGGTGTCATGTTTAATCTTCCTCCTCTTCCTCTTCGTCCTGGTTGATCTGGAAATAGCGCAGCTCGTAGCTCTCCTTGGTGTTGGCCACCACCCGCAACCAGTCCCTGAGGTTGTTCTTCTTCAGATACTTCTTGGTGAGGTACTTCAGGTACCTGAGACAGATGGGGGGGGGGGGGGCAATCAGACAACAAGCAAACATCAGAGAGGTATTCATCACAAATTGCTGGCATCCTGTTCATGTTGAATCTCCACCAGAGCTTGTCTGAGATCTTCTGATGTACAATAATAACAACTTCTACACATTATGAAAAAACGTTTACTGGCCGTAATGAAAGATAAGAGAAACTGCTTTGTGTTGATTTTGGTTCCGTTTACTGCCTCGAGAGAAAGCATATTTCAGAATATATTTTTTTAAAAAAGGATGTTCCAAATTAGTTTTTTTAAGTAACTTCAAGAACACAGATTAACAAGCCTGTTGCAGAAATGAAAAAAAAAACACACTGGAGTAAATCTGAGAAGGGGATCAATCTCAAATGACCAGATGATTATGTTAGATCTATTAATAGCAACATGATAGAAAGAACTCCATCTAAGAAAATGGATGAGTCACCCTCTGGTGGTGGTGGGGTCCGTAGCTCACTTTGAAATGGTATTCAAACTATCTAGAATAGATATGTGCATGTATGCACATTTTATAGTGTTTATTATCAAGGTGCTGTAAATTTGATTGTTTTTTAGATTATGCTCATTTCAGGTGTATGACAAAAAGAAATATTTCCACCATGGAGGTCATGTTTTCACGTACGGGCTCATGTTTTCTTTGGATTTTTTACAAATAGGTTTAAACAAAGACTACCGGAATAATCATGATAGACCAATGACCAGGAAATAAAACTATGTTTAGGTGCAGGTCTGGACAGATCTAGGATAAAAAAAAAATTTAAAAAAAACTTCCTTTGACTTTCTTAATTGCGCAAACAATTACAGATGGGATTTCCACAAATGGGGCATGAGTCAGACAAAAGATTTACCCATACCCGTTAAATTTAGCTGCAGATGCAAATAGAGGGGCCAGGATTTTTTTTCTAACTTTTCTATGAGTGACCAAAAATCACAAACTAGAGCAGCCGCAGCTCATGAGGTGGTCAAGAGTGGTCTTCCACGAATCGGAGAGCCCACGGTTCCATAAGCTGGCTTCCCCTGCAGTAGACATGTCGTGTGGCCGTTAAACAAGACCCTGAACCCTAATTTGGTCCCTGTGGGGATCAAAGGGGCTCCCCAACGCTCAAATACAGAAAAATAATAACATCATAATAACATGATCGATCATCTGTTTCAATCTTTCCTTGTCGTCTGGATCGTCCTCCGTCACACCATCAAACTGCGTGTCTTTTGGTCAGAGCCACTGTCTCTAATCCATCACAGCAGAGCTCTTCTCGCTACCACCTTCCATTCTTGCTGCTTCACTGTCACAGATAACTCCTGACATTATTATCCACCGACTCCACCCTGTCTGCACTTGGTTTTTCAGCTCTCTTCCATACTCCGGTCTGCTTAACAGTTGACCCCAAATACTTCAATCCTGCACCTTGTTCACCTCTACTCCTTGCATCCTCATCATTCCACCTTCTTGTCTTTCATTCACACATGTATTCTGTCTTGCTGCAACTGGACTTCATTCCTCTCTCCAGCGCGCACCTCCACCTACTCCCTGCGCTCACTACAGTTTACATTGTCATCTATCAACATTATAGTTCACGGAGACTCCTGCCTGACCTCATATGTTAGCCTGTACGTCACCAAAGCTAAAAAGAAGGGGCTCAGAGTCAATCCTTAGCACAGTCCCATCTTCACTTTTAACCCATCCATCACTCCTACTGCACACTTCACTGCTGTCAAACTGCTTTCATACATAATCTGTACGATTCTATCATACTTCTCTGTCCCTCCCGACCATTTCATACAAAAAACCCCCACAATTCCTCCTTCGGCACTTTTTTGAACGCTTTCTCTAAATACAAATCGCAGCTCCTTCTGACCTTCACTATATTCATCCATCAGCACTCTCAAAGCAAACGTAGCAACCCTAGAGTTCTTTTTTGGAATGAAACCATACTGCCACCACCAATGGTCACCTCTTTTCTTTGTCTAAATTCCACTACTCTTCCAAGCTCTTTATTGTGTGGCTCTTCAGCTTTATGCCTTTGTAGTTGCTACAGCTCTGCGAATCACGCTAGTTCTTAAAAATAGGCACCAGTACATTTTTCTTCCATTCATCAGGCATCCTCTCTCTCTCCTAGTTTATGTTGAACAATTTGTAAGTGTGTATAGTGTTGTGAAAATCCAGATATTGATCCAAATCTGATAAATAAAACATGTACCTGTAAGAGCTTGACAAAGTTTTTGTCCAATTCCCTACTTAACTTTGTTATGTACTCCCACACTGAGCTGATATGGATCCGTGTTTGCTAATAAGCTTTTTCTCCATGACCAAGCAAGACAACATCGACGTCATTAAACACTAACTGTGATGAAATCAACATGCGAAATAGCTGATGAAAAAAGTCGAGACTAAACAGTATTTTAAAAATCAAAAATGTTACCAAAATCTCCTCAACCTCTAGATATTCTGTAGAGAAGTCGTTTCGCTCAGGATAGCTGGAGGTCAGAGTCTCAGTCTGTCAGTCAGTCAACCTATAATAAAACTACAGATGTGTAGTTTTATTATAGGTTAAAATACTAGCTTGTTGGCTCCAAACCACGCGTGATTCAAATAAATATGTAAAAATGTTCCGTGTCTGGATATATTCCTTAAAATTATAAATGGACCAGCCAAGCTGCAGTCTAAATAATTCAATTAGTTTCTCATTAGATCATAATCAGATACATCTGATGTGAAATTAGAGTGAAATGACCAAGATTATTTTCTTGACGAGATTGACTGAAATGTTAATAATGACCATATCTAGTGTTAAAGACATAATCTAAAAGATTTTATTGTTTCGTTTTGTTCATTTTTGGACTAAAGACTTAAGCTGCTCGGGCTTTTAGACTAAAAAGAAAACAGGATCAGTTGTACTAAATATGATTGGCAAATTTGCTAAAAAATCCTAAACTAATCCAGACTTAGCAGAAATAACCCTTTGGGAAAACCACTGCTGGAGTGTCTTTAGAACATCAAAGCCTGGATGGCATCAAACTAAGGCCCCTGTGCGGTTTTGGATTAAATATAACATTTTCTTTTCTATAAGGTTTTGCACCACCTTACATCTGTGACCTCCTACAAATCAATTCCCGCTCAAGGTCGTCACTGAAGTCCATCCACTGACCAACTGTCCCTCGTCATCTCTGAGACAAAGCTGACGACCAGGAGGACCAAACTGTTGAACGAGTTTCACCCCGTGTGCGGTTGACCTCCACTTTGTTTAAATCCCACCTTAAAAGTCATTCTAAATCCCTGGCGTTGTGTTTCTACTTTGTGACAGTGCTATTCTTTGACTGTGCAGCACTTTGGTGTTTTTTTAAAAATGTGCTTATAAATAAAGCTGAGTTTTCCAAAGAGGACACACTGACACTGAAGGAGAAAACACATGAAGATAATAATGACTGAATTCCTTGTGGTTGCTTTTGTTTCAGGTTCCTGGTATTGTTCATGCTGGCTCACAGTCATACCAACATAGCTTACTGGTTATGTTATTAGGAACATCTGCGATTTTCCTTCTGAGACCTGCTTTGACCTTTTATTCAATGTAAAGTAGTTCCCTATGAAAACATCTTTGAATGCTTTTGGCCACCAAAAACAATTCCCAAAATGCAATTGCACTGAGGCGGTGGAACAAGGTCTGCAGCAACAACCTTAGAAAACCTCTACCAGCTAGCGGTTTGATTGGAGACAACAACCGAAGGCATGAGCAGTGATTGTCTCGTGGCAATCACATCAAGGAAAATAAATACAATTTCAGATTCATGGAAAAAAGCGCTATCTTAAAAAGTTGTTGACCACACAGGTCATTAATGATTCCCACAACTTTCTTCAGTCCTTTGGGCCAGTCCTAACCTCTGATAATAGCATCTAAAGCTTTGGAAAAGAAAACCATGTTTGTTTCATCAATGTAAACGTATCAAATCCAGAAAAAAATCCAGAAAATATCACTCCCAACCTCCACACCACCTCTGACAGCCTGAATGGATGGATTTCAGTCATCCACTCACCTCTTTGAGAAGGGAACTTCAGAGTTCACTGAGATTTTACTCTTGCTTCTCTCAATGGACACCACACCTCCACCGAGATTTCCAGCTTTCCCGTTCACCTTGATGCGCTCCTGCAGGAATGTCTCCTGGATGAGTAGAGGACAAACAACATGCGTTGGTGCATGGAAGCAAGATTTTCATACCAAACAAAGTTACCTGTGAGAATCAAATCGAATAAGTTGTTTCATTGGTAAGACAGTCATCTTTCACATTCTGTTGTTGTATCTGAAAGATGCTGCTCAGGGAGGTCTGGTATACTCACGAAGTTGGCAGCATCCATGATGCCATCCTCTACAGGGTGAGTGCAGTCCAAGGTGAACTTGAGGATCTGCTTCTTCCTCTTCCCACCCTGCTTCTTGACCACCAGCTTTTTCTAGCAAAGAAATACAGACTTTGTATCAAAATCACTCAACCCCATTGTATTTGCAGCTTGTTGTCAAAATATTAATTTGCCCCTAGCGATTACCAAGCCACACAAGAGTGCTTAAGGAGCCAAATGTAACAGAGTTAAAGGTTTTTTCCAAACTCAACATAAAATTTTCCACTTACAGGCTGCTGCCATCTCAAAAAATTATCCCTCATCAGAGAAACATCTACAAATCAGATATTTAAATATGGTGTCAAATCTCGTTATAGACTTATAGAGGCAGTAGTTTTTTCTGTGAATGACTAAAATTCAAAGACGTACACCACTGATGACCTTAAAGCACAGGAAAATCCTTCTCCATAATGCTCAGAACCTTTTATGTAGGGCACAGGTTTAGGATGCTGCTCTATGGAAGGATAAAAGCAAAATGGAACTTTGGGGCCTATGGAACGGTGATATGTCTCTAGGAGGAAGAATAAAAAGAGCACCCTAGCCTAGCAGGTAAAATGGATTTGATTAAGTACCAGAAAATCGTAGAAGAAATTTTTGCAGAAGCTGTTGCTGAAGCTTTGGTGTCACTGGGCATTTGTTAGCTGAAAAAATCTTTGCGTACACTCCGATAGGGAAGCCATAATTTGCATTTGTCAGAGAGTAGATATGATCGTGATAACGCTACCAAACCATGTAGCTTTTTGTTTGTCTGCTGATCGAGATCAGTTCCATTGTGTGCTTGTTCATTTTTTTTTTAATGCAGATAGAAAATATTTGGTTACGGGGCATTATATAATAAGTCCTTGTTTAGATGAATTTCAAGAAGTTGATGTGTTCCATATGCACGTTTTATTTAATCTGGCCACATTTATTAAGGAAAAATGCTTAAAATTTGGCCTGTACATTGGCCGCTGCCTGTTTTGAGTTGTTTTTTCCTGGTCCTTATTACCCAGAGGGGGGTTCAAAGGAAAATAAATTAAAATGAAATTCCACAAGGGCAATGATACCAAGCAGACCTCTGAGTTGGTTTCAGAGGAAAGTCTTGGAACATTCTTGAGCAGCCATCAAACTTGACATTAACACAGAAAATCTTTAGGGTTTGAGGGAACGCTTGCTGCACGTAGACCCTGAATACTACAGAACTGGAGGATTCCCCAGGAACATTACCAGAAGCTGGTGTCTAGCTTATCATGTATTAACTTATCACTTAGGGACTGCAGTGGTTGGATAAGCAAAGCACTTGGGAGTAATATCCGTTATATTAAACTATTTACAAACTACAACTGATGCTAAGTTGCAGTTTGATTTGGTAATTGCAATCAGATGCTACATAGAGTTGTGTGCCAATAAATTTAATATTCAAGGCGAATATATCTGCTTCCAACTGTACAGGGGTCACTCATACTAATTTAACCACCATAGCGTATGCATCTTTAGAACAGCTATAAAAAATAAAAAAAACAGCTATGTGATGCCGAATATCATTTCGCCCAAGCACCGTTAGCTATTAATCATGTTAAAAATAAACATTACAGCTTGTAAGCAACACCACAAAATGTCATAAAACCATTAATATTTGTTAAAGTTTCCTGTGTACTATAATTCGGCTATCGTTAGCATGATCGTTAGCCCAACGTGGTATCATCCAAACTGTTGACAAAGCTAACTTAACACAGGCTCAAACATTCACTGTTTGAATGCTGCGGTAGAAGAACTATATACACATGTCCCGGTGCCAAAAACAAGCTATAATAAAAAGTCTGTATGTAGTTTATTTCATGATGTTGCTACTCACAATCGGGGCCATGGCTAATACTTTGAGCAAAAAGGAAGGGGCATAGGCGACGCAGGAAGTATAATACCCGGCCGCCACATCGATCGAATCGATTAATCTGGAGTTGATTAATCCTCCTGTAGATTCAATATGCACCTGTTCTCTGTAAATATGACTCTTTTAGGTTAATAAAAATTAAAGAATTGTTTTAGAAAAATTCTCTTTTTTGTGTGTTTTTAGTTCTTTCTCTGTACTATTTGTGAATTATGTCCACGGTTTCTTTCATTGAATTCACTCGTTGCATTTGATTTGCGCGGTACAGTTTGTACAAACAATATTTAAGAAGTAAACAATTTTTTGTAATTTATCATTTTACATTATTGTTATTATTATTAGTGTACTTTTTCTCTTCTCATGAGTCTTTCAGTCACCTGTAAAGTACATTGAAAAACACGTTATTTGTTTGAAATGTGTGGTATAAATAAAGTTTGATTGATTGATATTCTTCAATAAGGAATAAAAAAAAAAAAAGCCTAGGCGCTAGCTTAATCCCATAGCTACAGGTTGACCTATGATAAACCTACACAGCCAGGTTTGTTTATTTTAAATAATCAAATATTTTCATATATATTGCATTAGATGTTAAAGAGTTCAGATATAATATTTACTGCTTATGTACAACTCAATTAGTCCACAAATTCACTCTAAATGTGTCAGTTTACAGAAAAGTGACCCACTTGATTGATTTCTTTGTTTGATTTAGCAAATAAATCAAACCATAAATGAGATGAAGTCCATGAGATGTGGTTGAAAGTGCTGGAAACAATTGTATTATATTAGTTTTATTTCTCACTCATGTCTATCCTAATTATTAATAGATATTTTATATTTCATAATGACATAACTAATTACAATGCAAATAGATTAATTAATTACAACAATACGAGAGTGTAAAATTGTGATTAATGTGCAATGAGCATAAATTCAACATATGCCTATCAGCCTTATAACCAGCTTAGAGTGAATAACATTAATATCTCATTACCATTGTTCCTGTCAGTAGCTAAACATTTGTCTTGATGTTGATGTGTTGGAAGCAGGAAAAAATGGGTAAGATTATGTATCTGAATGACTTTGATAAAGGCCAAATTGTGACGGCTGGACGATTGGGTCAGAACATCTCCAGACCTGCAGGTCCTGTTGGATGCTACTGGTTGCCCTAGTTATTTACCAAAAGAGGTCTAAGGAAGGAATGTTAGTGGACAAACCTAAAAGTTATGATACGCATTGGTAGAGGAGTCTAGTCCGTGTAGTCCGATCCCACCGAGGAGCTGCTGTAGGACAAAATACTGAAAAAGTTCTGAGAGAAAAAGCTGCAGACTGCGGATGATGACTTTGTCCACTTATAACAATGCCTACAATGGGCATATTGGCATCAGAACTTGATGGTAACAGCTGGCCTGGTTTGCATGTGAGTAACTTGCCTGTGGAAGACATCGAACCAGAATACACTTTGGGATGAAGAGAAGCCAAGCTGGCTGTTTGCTTGCCAGTGTTCTGCTGGGAAACCTTGAGTCTTGCTATTCGCGTGGATGTTACTTTGCCAACATTGTTGGTGACCAACTACACCCCTTCATGGAACTCTTATTCCCCAGTGTTTTTGGCCTCATTCAGATGTATAATACACCCTGCCACACTTCATAATGGTTGAGGCACTACAATAAGTTCAAAGTGTTGAATTGGCCTTCAAATTTCTCATTTCAATCCAGAAACTGTGACATGTGCTTGAATCATACTACTATGATTCATTGAGGCCCCCCCTCAACTAATAGGACTTGAAGTAGAAGAAACCCTTTATTGATCACGTACAGTACAACATAGTGAAAATCTCTTCTCTGCATGTGACCCATCCCTGAGGGAGCAGCCCCTTTTGAAGCAATCAGGGAGCTAGGGTTTCAGGGTCTTACTCAAGGACTACGACAAGAAGACCCTGGTGGGTCTCAAACCGGCTACCTTCCGAGCTTCAGAATTGGAGACAGCCGCTCTACCCACTGAGCTACAGCTGCTACAGAAAGGATCTGCTGATAACGCTTTTGTATCAGATACTTTTGATGGCAAAGGGAGGATATAAACAATAATAGACCGGTGGTTATAATGTTATGGCTTATTGATGTGTACGGAATAAGGCTGCAACACATATTCTTTGCATTTTTGTTGTGGCCAAATAATTCACAATAATGATAGAATTTTTTCTTTCTATAAATTTGCTTATTGAGTTTTTTTTGTCATAAAATAGACAATAAACAAAGTT
The DNA here is from genome assembly GCA_009660295.1 of Lophius piscatorius. Lineage (NCBI taxonomy): Eukaryota > Metazoa > Chordata > Actinopteri > Lophiiformes > Lophiidae > Lophius > Lophius piscatorius. The sequence continues at coordinate 109,519 of VRLP01000769.1, read as the reverse complement.
AAAGAGATGAAATAGAAAAATCAAGCGGTATGGAAAAACAAACATTCACGCTAAATAAATTGTGAGATGACCAAATCAAACACCGAGGTCTTATCATCTCATTATTGACATCATTTTTTTAAATTTTTTAAACGCCACAGTTATGATAAATACATTAAAACCTCTTAATATGGAGACGATTTGCATAACAGTTGAATAATGAATGAGAACTTTGTATTTGGTTCGGTTTTATATCAATGACAGACCTATTTTTATTACCGATGTTGCTTTTATGCAACAGAACAACAACAAGCTCCAGAATTATAAATAGGTCAACTATATTTTTAATCCATCTGGGCCACCGATATTAATTGTCCTCTTTGCACCCTGGCAGCGCTCGGGGGGCCGGCATGAGGTGTGTGCTGTCAGCTGCCGAGCGGAGGGATCCCATCGGCCCACTATTGAAGAGTTTGTGCATTGCTGCCATTCTTGCCGAGGGTAGCTGATAGCACCACTGAGAGGTAAGACAGTGGCTCCCTGTGCTTTCTACAGACTAGCCTGCTACTATTTACACTAGTGTTTTTTAGCTCTCTACCCAGTTGATGCAGAAAATGGCTTTGATGTAATGCATTTGCCATCTTTGGATTGTGTGTTGTTACTTAAGCCCCCCGCTATTTTATACATCTGACAAGGTAAGAGAGAAAAAATAACCCTTGTTCACGTCATTATCATCTGCTCTCGGTATTTCAGTCGTTCATGTCGCACTTAGTGTCGCCTACATTAACTGGAATATTTGGACCGAAACACATAATACAATGAGGATATGATGTGTTTTTTTTCTTTTAAAACACATTGTCAGTCAAGTGATGCCTTCACAGTTTGTTGTTAATCATACAATCTGTTTTCAGATGGCAGGAGAAATCTTCACCAACGTGGACCAACTTTGTAATGTCAATTGCAGTGATGTCCACCCGCTGGTGTGTCACCTGTGTCACGAGCAGTACCACTCCCCGTGTTTGTTGGACTGCTACCACATCTTCTGCGCCCGCTGTCTACGCAGCCGAACCAATGACAGCCATCTCAACTGCCCCCTCTGTGGGTAAGAGATGTGAGCACGCTGATGTTGTTTAGGATCAAAACAGGGCGTCGCTTTGGAGTTAATCTGACTTATTTTTATCCAAATCCACATTGATCTTAAGATGACGTTCTATTTCATCTTTACAAGGATATGTATTTTCTTACATACTAACAATAAGAGAAACGATTCCTCAAAGTTGAAATAGAATAAATCGCATTTCTAAAGTCACTATGTAGGCTATAGGTACTCGTGTGTCAAGGGTGCTGCTGTTCCAATTCTATTGCATACTAAATTAGAACAGCACTCACTAGGGCGCATATCTGCATCAAGGGCCGACAGCCTTGTCTTAATCAAGCTCTATGGAAAACCACACTCATAGACCTGATACCATCCTTTGAGTAACTAGACCGAAGAACAGTCGACCATTTTAATCTGCTGGAAATGGGTTTTTATTCGGTTCGGCAACAAAATCAATACACTCATAGATATCAAGGAAGATTTATTTCCTAATAAAATCTGACAAATCTGTTTTGCAATGGTAAAGTAAGTGAAAAGAGAACGTTCTAGATCAGCTCTTTTATCAAAAGACCCGAGACCCTTCCTTTTTACCAAGTTTTCAAGAAAGTCTCTTCTTTAGATTTTGCAAAATTCTGCTAATAATATACAAACAACAAACACAAGGTGAAAATGTAACAAACAAACCGAAGCTGCGGAGGTCAGCTGCCTAACAACAAGATGTGTACGGGTTCAAATCCACCTCTCACCAGCCTTTCTGTGCTGGACAGGTGGATCTGTTCCACTTGTTTCTATTCTGAGTTTTCACGTTCCCTTTGTTTGTGTGGGTTCTCCCCGCTTTCCTCTCACTGTTAAATGTAAACATGCAATCTCGGTGAATTGCTGACTCTAAATTGCCCGTAGGTGTGAGTAGTTGTCTTTATCTGTGTGTCAACCTTGAGGGGAACTGGTCACATGTCCAGCGTGTCTCTCATCAAGTGTCACCTGGGAGGATGAGATTATTATCCCATCAGATCTTACTATTATTATTATGATGTATTGTTGTTTCTGGTTTCTACTGTGTAAAGAACTATGTTCGAGGCTGGCTGTTTTTGAATGTGCTGTATAAATAAAGTTTCACTCGACTTGAGCCGTTGACCCAATAATGAAAACTGGGCCGTTATCTACTCAGATCCATGCTAACGGTTAGCCGGAGTGTCTTTGTCCACAAAATATTTCTCTAGCTTGACAGCAGAAGCTGAGGAAGATCTGAAGGACTTTCAGCTCATCCACACCTGTTTCCATCTTGCCCTGTCCTCCTCATCTTCCTCAATCACACCAACCAACTTCATGTCCTCTTTCACCACATCCAGAATCCTCTTTGGTCTTCCTTCTTTTTCTCCTGCCTGGCAGCTCCATCTCAAGTATCCTTCTACCAGTAGATCCACTATCCTTCCTTTGTACTTTGTCCAAACCATCTTAATCTGGCCTGTCCTACTCCGTCCCTCTGATGTGCTTCTTTCTAATCCTGTCCATCCTCTTCACTCCCATTAGAACACCTGAACATCTTCAGCTCTGCCTCCTGTCTTTTCGAGGTCCTGTACAATGTCAATCTGCAGAATCCATCAGATCCAAACTTTACTTAAAAAATGTTATTTACTCCCTTTATAATCTGGTATCTTCGCTGGGACCTTTAAATTATAAGTGTTTATTCAACGATCTCGTGTTGTCGCCGCATCCCCCTAAAGTACTGAAGAACGTGAACTTGTTTTGACCAAACAACCAAAGACGAATGTGAAATGATTCCAGGTAGAAGCCCTGAGATATCATAAAATAGATGTGACTTACACTTTTTAAGAGAGTGAATAACAGAATGTTTATCACGTGGATGCAGACGTTACGCATCCAGTGGCAAATGTACATGTTTTCAAGCAGTTGGAGTCTTCCTAAATTGTTTGCTGCAAAGCAGTCTAGATGTGTAAGTCCTTCCAGGACTACAAATATTCCATACATTTTCCATAAGACCAGGGCTAAGAAGAAAGTAACTGAATTTTTTTTCTTAGATAGATAGATGCTCTTTCAAGCTGTGGAATTCTCCAGAGAAAAATCCAACTCTGCCTCTTAAACCCCCAAATATTGTAAATTAAAAGCCGAATCTTTCCCACAGGTCTCGGCTTCAGGCGGCGTTGCTCAAAGGGATTTGTTCCACATAAGTTGATTATTAGGTTCATTTGGTTCATGCAGGAGATTTGACGGCGATCTCATTGGTCTCAGGGAGCATCGGGTCGCTGTGTTGTGGTTTGAGGCTGCTGATCAATCACCCGTCGCTAGCCGGACCCCGAGTTTCTCTGAGTGGCTGCAGCAGCTGTGAGGTCATCCCAGTCTGTGATTTAGTCTTGGCTCCAGCTCTGTGTGGGGCGGGCGAGTTCCTCCAGCACCAGTCACAGAGCAAACAAAGCATACTGGTATTTGGAACCAGTGCCCGCCGCTCAGGATGATCAGAAGCGGTCACATGAACCGATGCATTTCATCCCCTATTAAGGCAGGACATGTTGACGCCTTCAGGTCCACAGTATGAACTTTCCCAGATGCAGCGCTGTGAAAGTTACAATATTTGTTGATTTGTTTTTGCTTGTATCTCTGAGTGTCTGCTCCTCAATCAGAAATGATCATGCAACAAAAGTACTGGAGTATACTATATACTATACTCAAGATTAACATCATAATTGTATTTAATGAGGCCAAAAGGTTATAAATACCGAAACTCACCAGTGTGAAAAAGTATTAACCCCCCACCTTCAGCAGCAACAACTGCAACCAAACGCTGCTGATAACTGGCAATCATCCGATGACATCGCAGTGGTGGAGTTTTGACCCGCTCTTCTTTACAGAACTGCTTCGGTGCAGCCACATTGAAGGGTTTGTGAGCATGAACTGGTCCAGAATTTGATAAGGTTGCTCCAAAACTTTCATTTTGTTCCTTTGAGGCCTTCAGAGTTTGGACTTACTCTTTTGCATTGGATCTTGCTCTAATCAAAAATTAGATGACCTGACATTCTCCCACAGAATTTTCTGGCAGAGCAGGAATTTTTGTTCCAATGAATCATCCGTACAACATGACACCGTCATGTTTGACCATAGCTGTGATGTTCTTGCAGTCGAATGCTGCTTTAGTATTTGCCAGATGTTAAGGGACCCCTCTTCCAAACAGTTCAACCTTTGACTCATCGCTCTACAGAATATTCTCCTGAAAGCTCTCAGGGTCATCGAGGTGTGTTGTGTAACAACTCAGATGAGCCTTAATGTTCTCTCTGTTACCAGTTGCTTCCACTTCACCACACTCCCATGGAGGCCATGACCTCTGACCTTTATTGAGAGGAGAGAGGAAAGTTCTTTTTTGAATTATTCATTTTTCATCTTTAGTAACTTGCTGAATGAGCTTTCACTGTGTTTTCAGAGAAAGTTTGGAAGTTAGGCTGCCTCAGGATAGTTTAATTATTTTCCAACTCTTCTCTTTTTGTAGATAACGTGTCCTACTAAGGTTCTCTGGAGTCCCTCTACCTTTTTTTTTATTATCTCAGTAACTTTTGAAGGTACATCAGATTTGACTTCTAAACTAATCAGCACAGCAAATTTCAATTTAGTTAAACACTTCAACAATATTTTTTATCACCTCATTAGATTTTCTGTGAGCGCTGTAAATTTAAACATGCTTGATCACCAGATCTGGATTCTAGGATCCAGATGAGATCAGACTTTGATGCGTGCTTGATCTTATGGAGATGTCATCCTGCTATTTCTGTCCAAGCATTATGGGCTTCCGCAGAAAATACACAATATCATATAGTGAAGTTAGAAACAAAACTTTTGTTATTGGCCTATCCTGCAATGCTAAAGAATACTCAGATATACCAGATCGCCACTTAAATATACAAAGTTTTTTAGTTTATCCACTTCTTATTAAAATAGCGTTTGTTGAGGCTGTGTATATCTGAACTTCACAACTCAAAGATTATTCAAACTATGTGCTAATTGTTGTGAATGAAATACTAGCTGGACACATAGCTGAACCTCAGGTTATTTCCAGAATCCATTTCACCTGGCCCGGTTGGATATTAACCATGGATGAGTTAGGTAATGTGCACATGTCAGCTGCATGAATCAAGGTAATAGCAACAACAATGTTTCCATTCATGGCCCGACAGCCGATAAATGAGGAGGAAAACGCAGGCAATCATTGCTTTTCTGTGGAAATAACCCCGTGGGCACGGAGCCACAGTAATCCACGATCTGAAATCACCGGGGTCCACCGCCTTGCAGCTTATATTTCAATCAGCTGGCCACTAACAGCTGCTACCTCAAGAGGAATTCACCAGTCTGCTATGAGTAGAACACAATGAATCCCAGTCGCTATGAAAACCTGAGCATGCACAGCAATGGAGGTGACGCTCCAGCATCAACACAAATCAGTTTAGTAGAGATTTCTACACACAGCTATCAAATACTGAAGAGGTGCCTTTTGCGATGATGGGATGTTTGATCCCCCCCGCCCCCCGATTCTATGGCCTCAGTCTCAGTTTGATTGAATTAATCTCAAGAGCAGATCTCTAATACTTGTCAGGATTTTTCTTTTTAAGAGTCTTTTTTATTCTTTTCATGTTTCCTGAGTGTCAACAGTCATGCACACATCTCCAACACTAGAGAGTTGGAGATGTGTGATGTTTTGGGAATTTGAAACATTTTTTTAAATTTAATTTATCCTTAGTAGTACAATTAATAAGATTTGAAACTAATAGAGACAACTTTTTCCTCTCTTCATAGAAATGTGACTATTGCAGAAAAACCAAAAATATTTCATGTTATCAGTATTTATTTGGGTTCACAATATTTTTCTCTTCGGTATCAGACCTAACAAAGTATTTTGATAAACTAATAAAAATAAAATTGTACTATATTGATAAGGTTTTGCTGCTTGCTCTGATATATGGATTTCATTATTATATTGTTAGATTGGTGGCTAGACACAAGGAAGAAAAATCATCTCTTCCCAAAATTTCCTGACAAAAATAACTGATCCATTTGCAGCCCACATATAGTTACACTAGGGTAATCCTGTAGAAAATCTTGTGTACATGGCCAAAAAGCAAACTTTGGACTTGAGAACCAGGTCTTTGAATTAATTTTTGCGGTGCAGGAAATTAAAATAACGTTCAAGTTGTCTTTCATAATATGTCCTACCAAAACATACCTTATGTTGATAATGTCGTGCTTACAGGTGTATAAAATAATTAATTTCTCACAGAGTAAACTGACAGAGACGTAGTCTTTATTAAGAGTTAACGCAGCGCCATCTTCTGGCATATGACAAGAATGCAATAAAAATAAGTATTTATCTTGATGAAAGCAGCACCCACATGCACAAGTCACCCATATGTTTATTTATTTATACAACTAAGGAATCCTCTCATAGATTAATAACTACTCAACCACCCAGTTTTGAACTTAAACAATATAAAAACAGCAAAGTATGGAGCGATAGAATTACACTGGGTTTTTGAAGACCATATCAACGATCAGCCCTCACTATGTCCTCTCAGGTGCTTCTGGCTGCTGCTTGATGTCCTCGCGATATCCCTCGGTCTTCATGTCATTCAGGCCGAGGTCTTCGTTCTGCTCATAGGTGCGAGTGTATTTCTCTGTGGTCATCTCAGGATCTGGGTCAGGGGCGTACACATTCTGCACATAGCTGTTCCCAGCTGGGTCGTCCAGGATGAAGTGTACATCCATCTCTCCAGCTAAAATGTTGTCTAGCTTCTGTCCGAACTCTTTGAGCTTCTCCAACCGATCTGAGATGCCACTGTCGCCGCATATGAAGGGGTTTTTGGAGACAATCAGGTCTTTAATATCTTTGAGCAGCCCCTCCAGGGTTGTAAATTTTCCACCGACTGCTGCCATCCCCAGCTCAAACCCCAGCTCGGGGATAAGGACGGAGCAGGTCTCAGACTTGAGCACATCTCGGGTCATGTCTGAAGAGTCGGTGATGTGCAGGGTGATTTTGGTCCCCAGCTCCTCTGTGGCGCCTCCTGATTTCACCTCGTTGGTCCGGTGACCACAACTGTCACAGTTAGTGGCCATGATGATGACCTCCTTAAAGTGAGGGATCTGGACGAGCTTCATGTTGGTTGAGGATGGCGCATTGCAGTCTGGGCAGTTGGTGTTGAAGACCAAAACCTCATTTCTCATTGTGTCCAGGTTTTCGTCAGCAGGTTCGTCCTCATCCAAGCAATCATCAGCCTTTAATCCCAGCTGAATATCCTGCTGCACAGTTCGCTTGAACCGGGTCACTGTGAGAGCCTCATCTTTTTGGGGGGCCACTGGATTTTCCACAAAACTGTTTCCGGATGGATCCTCGATCTCCAAAGTGAATTCATTTTCAACCTCTTTTAATTCCTTCAACTTCTGGATGAATTTGCCTATCTTTTCAGCCACTTCCGGGTCGTTTTCTCGTCGTGCAGGCTGGTCTTGCTCCAAACCGTCAACAGCTCGATCTAACAAACCTTCAATGGTAGAAAGTGTCCCTTTCTGTGTGAAGGGAGGAATTTCAAAACCTAGCTCAGGAATCCTGGTGGTTGCACTATCTGCTTTCACAACTTCCCGGTTTAGGTCAGTTTTCGTTCTCACTTTCAGCGTGTAGCAACTACCTTGATCCTGGATCCGGCCTGCAGACTGGATTTCAGTGTCTGACCAGCTACAGTGAGGGCAGCTGAACGAACTGATGATTATTTCCTTGAAGAAGGGAATTTTGGTGAGAAGTAAACGTGTCATACCATTATCATGGCAGTTCATACACAGGCTCTCGATCTCAGTGGGCTCCCAGTCATCGTTGTCGGCGCTAATATCCCTGAAAAGGTTCTCACCACGCACGCTTTCTTCGGAGATGACAGACATTTTAAACGTCTAGTGCAGTTCCTTCCGTTGGTAAAGTGTTTACACACGCTGTCGATGCGACTTCACTAATCAATTTTGCAAGAACTTTCTATATGACATACGCACGTTCTGCTAATAGTGTGACACCCACTTCCGCATTGTCTTCTTCTAAGGCGGATGTGTCACCGACGGAACTGCTGCACCTCTTCTTCTTCTTCGTCCTTCTTGTGAAGCGTATTGGCGGTTGGGGAAAAACGAAATGGTGCATTACCGCCACCAATCGGGATGGAGTGTGGATCGGAATGTCTCAATATTTGCACACCCTAAAATAAAATGAATAACATACTCATAATTAAAAAGTATTACTGTAAGAACCTGTAATATTATTTTATAACACTCATGAGTTCTTTTATAGAATATCTACAAAATTAACCCATACTTCTATCTTTCTCAGGTCATGAATCATGCCTTCTTTGCACCTCATATTTCTGACCGAGACAAATTACTTGCTCTATTGTTTCTTCTTGTCCACAGTAGTCACATAAAGCTGTGTTATGTTTTCCTATTTTGAATAATTTCCTATTAAATCCAATGCTCAAACTCTATAAAACCACCATCCTTTCCACTCTTCATCCCTTTGCTTTCCACACCTTTACTACGATCTTTGCTCGACAATGCTCTTTACTTCAGTTATGCTGCATCCAACTTCCAAATCAGCATGATTACTTTGCTTCTTTTGCAAATAAAGGCCCCTCAGCAGTGTTTTTCTCAAGGCTGATCTTCAATTTATTCCAAAGTCTTTGAGCTTAAATGTAATTTTGTCAATACTGGCTATATTGTTTTTACTAGGTGTTGCCTCAGAAATGTATAATGACATTTTCCATGTAAGATAGCAACATCATTTGCGGTCATGTTTCTTAAACAATATTATATTGGGGTATTAGCTAGATTTTTTAAATTTAATAAAACAGGTGTTGTTGGGATGTTTTGTGTCTATTGTGTGCTTCTTATTTTACTGATGCACCTGTATAATTGATATGTTATATTGAATAGCCTCATTATTCAAAGCTGCTATGTAATTAATCAACCCAAAATAAAGGGGCACATGTTTTTTAGATTTTGTCATGTGGTCTTATATTTGTCCAACCGTGACAATGAAGATGAAAATTATGACAAGATAGATAGACCTGTGAGCAGTCCCTGCCGTAGGTGAGATGAGTCTTCAGTTCAAACTTTGAATTATTTGATTCACCTTCACCTTCCTTTGGCAGATGAATGTAAAAAAGAGCCTAATGTTGCATCTCTGCTGTAAAGATCAAACATCCAAGTCAAGCTGCTCAATGAAAAACATAGCTATATGGAGGTTGTCCTGATTTTGTCAGAGCAAAACCACTCAGGCTGTTTCAATGTGTGTCTTTGGCATAGTTACCCTTCCATCGTAAAAGGGAGTAACACCCTCCCACCAGAGGACCGCCTGCTGAAGTTCCTAGTTGACAACAATGCGGACACTGAGGAGGCATTGCAGTGTGCCAACTGTGACCAGGAAAGTAATAACACTGTGTGACTTTGCAGACAAAACCCACACTGATCATTCTAGCGTTCTGAAAGTTGGGGCTTTTATTTCAAACACATGATAATATAGAGACAGTGGGAGTTTAAAGACATTACACAGATATCAGAAATATGTGAATGCTTCTGCTTTCTGACAGTGTAGTAGAACAGGTGTGTTCTCATCAAATATGGTTAATCAACATAAAGTGGCATATACGTGTTTAGAAGCTATGTCTTCTACTATTATTTTCGGGGGCCGAGAACGAACTGTGAGAGGACTCTATACTATTATTGTATTGCCAGCAGTTCTTCATTATTATTCCTGTAAATCAATCTCTTTTTGAGGTTTCACCATTCTCTAAGACTCATGAAACTTTGCAGATGCAGTCTGTGGAGGTAGATAATGTCTTGTTCGATGGGTCCTGGTAGAGGTTGTGGTAAAACTGTTCCATAGCGCCCCCTAGACTAGTTCAAAAGCGCATTCCCAGATTCCCCACTTCACTGAGAAAGATGAAATTGGATTCACATGTTTATAAGTCAGGATCTCCCCCAAAAAGTTTTTTGACAGGAAGTAAACTAGTTTTTCAGCAGTTTATCTCCATTTCCAGGTACTTTCATTTGATGGACATGTCTTGGAGTTTTGACCTGATTCACTTCAAATATATTGATCGTCATCTTAAGAACATAAGAATTCAAAGTTATCAAAATACCCTGGGTTAGTTGAACCGTTTGACATAATTGGGTGGATTAAATTGACGTCTGACCATAAAAACTCCACACCAGCAATGGTCTGATCTGCCTCCTGCATGCAGGTGTTGATGAGCCCAGTCACGGGCTGGAACAGGTCCCAACCAGCGCCAGGTCTGAGGGCCTGATCAACATGCTTGCGGCTTCAATTATTCTTTTTTTCTCCTTACAGGACACAGGCATGATGTACTACTGTAATACCTGCAGCCAGCCTCTGTGCAGCACCTGCAGGGATCTGACTCATAAAGCCCGGATGTTTTCCCACCATGAGATTGTATCCCTGGCCAAACGTGCCAAAGCCAAGCACAGGAAGTGCTGTAAGTGTCATCAGGAATTTATTATAGGATAGTAAGAGGCCCACAAGGCAGGACAGTGTAGAAGCATGTTGTTCATTAGAAGAGGAGTCCCTCCCCTGCTCTGCTCTCAATTCTTAAAGAAAGTGATGTGAAAGCTAAGATATTAATGTTTGGATGCAAAAAATCTATTAACAGCCTGATTCTGAGACCTGTTATATTTGTTTTTGCGCTAACTGTATAATTGTAAAGCAGAATATGTGAATGCTCACACTCCTGAAGTCCAAAAGTTAAAGGAACTGCTCCTTTAAGAGGCATCTATGTTTCTGCAGCTCTCCACGAGGAGCCCTACATCCTCTTCTCAACAGAGAATAAGTCCATGCTTTGCATCAAGTGCTTCAGAGACATGCAAGTGTGAGTAAACCGACGGAAAATCCATGACTGTCAGAACTTCTCTTGTCTTCTGCCCATTAAATCAGATATTTTTTGTGTATCTAAGGGAGAGCCGGACTCACTGCATTGATATTGAAACAGCTTACGTGCAGGGGTGTGAGATGCTGGACCAGGCTGTTCTGGTGAGAATTGTGTCTGGTGTGCATATTTGGTTTTTATGAATAATTCAGGATCTCAGCGGCGGTGGTGATATTGTGAGATGTGGTGGAGGAATTTGTGGAGCTCATCTGTCTTCAATTTGAATATCTAAACATAGAAATGAGGGCTATTTTGAGCATTTCTCTTTTGCGTATTTGCTATAATTTCACAGTTGATGTTAGTTTTATACCATTTCATGAGGTTCTTTTCATGATATGTGAGAATTCAATTAACATAGTTAAGTAGTTCTGCGCTGGATACCCTGCTTCAAGCTTTAATTAAGCTTTACTGCATCAACCACGCTTCTGATCAGCTTCTCACGGGGGCTGTGATCATCCGTAGGTGGTGAAGGAGCTGCAGACTTCAACTCGAGAGGCCATCGTTCTGCTGAGGGCAATGATCGGAGAAGTGTGTCTGAATGTGGAGGAAGAGGAGAATGCCATCTGCACTCTGTTCAACAGCTTGCAGGTTATATGATGATCTTGGTCTAATGTATTGTCTCAAAAAACACTCATTTCTTTAAATGGACAGTATTTTTGTTGTATATATTGCTCAAAAAGTTAAGGGTGCAATTAATCATCACGGTATAACAGCTCTTCATTGAACCTCTGTGGTATGGATCAGTCAATCAGTAGTGATTGTGAATCAGTCTCTGCTGCTTCGGTGAAAATGAAAGTGACAACAGGTGGACAGGAGAGGCAACAGCAAGAGAACCCCCTTAAAGGTTCTGGTTCTGCAGGTTGTTGCCACGGATCATATCCCTCTCCTCATCCTTACTGACTGATTTTTCTCTATTCTTGCATTTTGCTGGTGTCCTTGTCTCGACTGGTATCTTTGAGTGGTACCTGCAGCCCATTAGGGTTGCACAGTTAGTCCAGCTCCTCCTGGAGGGAGCATCCATTCGTGCCGCCGCAAGAAGAATTTGCTGTGTCTCAAAAAACATTCTCGAGAGCGTGGAGGAGATGCCAGGAGACCGGACGTCACACTAGAATAGCCGGACAGGAGAAGGACAACAACCCAGTAGCAGGACCATTATCTGCTCCTCAGAGTGAGCAGGAACAGGAAAAGTACCGCCAGATCCCTACAAAATGACCTCCAGCAGCTACAGGGGTGCTGTTTCTCACCAAACTGTCAGAAATAGACTCCATGAGGATGGCATGAGGGCCAGACGTCCTCCAGGGGGAAACGTGCTTACAGTCTGTTCAGCTATATTGACGTTCACCATTGGTGCCCCGTTCTCTACACAGATGAGTGCAGGTTCACACTGAGATCAAGTGACTGGAGTGAAAGAGTCTGGAGACGTTGTGCTGCCTGAGACATCATCCAGCAGGACCTTTTCGGGGGTGGGTCATTGATGGTCTGGGGAGTCACATAGACCTCCATGTGTTAGCCAACGGTACTCCGACTGGTGTTAGGTACCAAATCCTCAGATCCACTGTCCATCCTTCTGTGGTGCAGTGGACCCTGGGTTACTCCTGGTGCAGGACAATGCCCTTCCTCATGTGACCGGAGTGTGTGGGCGGTTCCTGGATGATGAAGTTCATTGATGCCACTGACTGATTCTCACGTTCTCCAGAACTCAATCCACTTTTAACCTCGTAAAAGAAATGTATGGGTGAATCAGACAGTGCCGCGAAAGACCAAAGACTGTCCGCGGCGCTCACTGATGGTCTGATCCAGGTCTGGGATCTAGGAGGATCTATGATTAAAATATCCTCTTTATTTTTTTATTTTTTTTTAGCAGTGTATGTGCTTTTTCTTAATTTTAAACATATAAAGTGTTTAAAAACGAATTTCTTATTTAATTAGAAACCATTTATTAATCTCTTATGAAGGTAGTTTTATTGTAAAGTGGTACAGAAACTTAGTATGTCTACTAAAAATTCTCCCATGCCAAGTATTGTTCGACCTCAGTCCTCTTTTAGAATGCGGTCAGGCGCCTTTTGCTTTGTTTGGCCACTGGATGTCTCTCTTGACTCAATTACAAGACTTGAGTGTGTTTTCTTTTCACAGTGAACATTTCAAGACTCCACTCTGTGACATATTTGATTTTCCATCCCTTTTTTTTTGAAGATTCATTAGGTGTCATGGAGCTCAAAGTATTATAAGGCATGAAAGCTTCTTTGTTTTCCTCTTACAGGAAAGACTGGCAGAAAGGAAGAAGATTCTGCTGAAAGCGGCTCAAAGGTAAAACATATAAAGAGTGGCAGTTATTGTGTGAAGAAGCTTCTTCTTTTTTTTTTTGCCACAAAGCTCAAAATTCAAGGCTATTATCCTGCTGTCACCAGGTCATCTGATAGTCATTGATTCTTGCTGTGTTGGTGTCATGATGATGAATAACAGACTCCTGGATATTCAGGAATAATCCTCACCAAACACTTTCTTAGGTGCTACTGAATTAAACCTTCTCCAGTTGTATTACAGATTTAAGTTTGGAGTTGCAGCTCGTGCCGGGATTCACTCAATTAAAACAAACTGAGAAGTATGGCATGTAACTGAAAAACCTCCACTAGTCAATAATATCAGCTGAACTAAGCGCTGGTGGAAAAAAGCTATTTTCCTGACATCACAGTGTCTCGAGCATAAGATGATACTTTTTTTTTTTTTTTTTGTCAGCCTGCTTAAAAGAAATTAAAAACTGTATACCCAGCCTCTCAAATCATTAATCTCACATTCACTCACAAGAATCCAGAAGAACAAAGATGTGGAGCACATACCTGTACATACATCCCCCACTGCAATCGTTAAAATTTGATTTAATGCCATCCAAGGTGTGCAGCTAATTAGTCTCAAAAATCAAATGATTGCACATTCTGTGAGATTGATGGTTAATATTTACAAACTGGATTTCATTAACGATATTCCATCATAAATAGACAGTGTTTTCTCTCTTATTTCTGAAACAATATGCAAATGACAAAATGTGTTTGCGAATCATTTGTGAGTATTTCTGTTTTTCGGCGAATGTTGTATGATTGGATGAGAATGAATCTGTGCATGTGAGTGAGTGTATCGGGTTGCACTCAGTGGGGATCTTTGATGAGATTTCTTTGTGCCAAATGCTCTCTCTCTCTCTCTCTCTGTATATATATATATATATATATATATTTCTCTTTCTCTCTCCCCCCATCTCACTCTCTCTACATTTCTCTCTCCCTGTTTCTCTCTCCCTCTTTTGCCTGGAAGCCATGCAGTGGCTGGGTTCCCGGAAGGGTGTTAAAGGCTATTTATGTCAGGCTTTGTGTGTCCGGCCTCACGTCTGCATCTGTTTGTCACAGACAGAGAAGACAGATAGATTAGCCACTGGAAATATGGAGTATGCTCTTTGTGGTTGCACATGCTGAGTATTTCTGCAGGCGGGGAGGTGAAGGTGCAGCATTCCATGTGTGTGCGTGTGTGTGTGTGTGTGTGTGTTTGCAGTCAACATGACGAGAAGGAGAAAGCCCTGAAGGAGCAGCTCTCACACCTTACGGCCCTCCTGCCAACCCTCCAGGTACGAAGAAATAAAGGTGCTGTGATATAAATCCTAAACGTCAGCTGTGAAAATCAACTCTGCCGACATGTTTCATCATCATAACTTCAAAGAAGTTCTCAGATCCTTCAGTCAAGTACAAGCCCTGCATTCAAAATCTCACCAAAGCAAAAATGCAATTGAAGTATCAAAAATACAAATAGCCATTTTGAAGTAAAGGTTGTTCAACCTCAAAATCTGGCCCCTCCAAAAGGCCACAATATTAATCTGAGGGGTTATGAAATGATTAAGGGTAAAGGAATAAAGAAAAGTTTTTATACGTACATTATTTATTGTTTTATTACATTTTCTTTTAAAAATTAAACTTTACCTTTTCATGAATTATTGGATAAAATAGTTTCTGAGGTCTTGAAGAGTGAATAAACACAGTCAGACCTGCACATTTCTGCTTAGTTTTATTTTACAGTGGTGGGAAAAAGATCGGTACTCATCATTCATACCGTTCTACAACCGAACCCCCCTTTCCCCTCCCTGTTAGCCGCAAGAAACCACAGAGACAAACACAGAAGAAGAAACAAAACTATCTATAAATATAACAATGAAAAACAAAAAACTCTACAAATATAACATTCCATTCCCCATTTTCTTCCACTCAGCTGGGGCTGGGCTGCTGTGGCAGCAGGCAAAGAAGGGTTTGGCAGATGTCGCCTCTCCCAACCAACCATCTCCAGCTCATCCTGTGGTGTTTAGAGGCCAGTTGAGAAATTTTCTCCCTCCAGTGAGTTCTGGGTCGACCCTGGGGTCTCCACCCAGTTGGGCATTCCTGGAAAGCCTCTAAAGGGAGGCATCCCCTGAGTCACCTCAACTATCGCTTACAGACGTGAAGGAGCAGCGGCTCCACTCTGAGCTCCCTCCGGATTTCTGAGCTCTACACCTTATCTCTAAGGCTGAGCCCAGTCAACCTAAGAAGGAATCTCATTTCAGCCGCTTGTATCCTCAACCTCATTCTTTCGGTCACTACCCAGAGCTCATGACCAGAGGTGAGGGTTGGAACGTAGATGGACCGCTACATGGAGAGCTTGTGCCTTAAAACTCTGCTGTTGTGGCACCAAACCACATGTCCATGCCATGAGAACAAGAAACCAAGATACTTAAACTCCTTCTCTTGAGGCAGAACGCTACCTCCAAGTGGGAGAGGACAATCCAGTATTTTCCAGCAGAGAACCATGACCTCAGTTCTGGAGGTGTTGACTCTCATACCAGTCGCTTCATCATCCACAGCATTTCTACATAAACAAATAACGCATGAACTAAAAACTATACGTCGATATCATGCTAACACTACTTTTCATGCAACGGAATCTTAATTCAAATTCAGAATCTTGCTATTCTGCACTAATTGAAACCTTTAACCTGTGCTGTTTTCAGGTTCACATGGTCACCTGTTCGGCATTCCTCAGCTCAGCCAACAAGTTTGAGTTTTTGGACATGGGTTATGTGAGTACAACCCCGTAAACTCTTGTTATCATAAATTATTATCTTTTGAATATCATTACACGTCATGAGAATTTAAGAAAAACTGAATATAAGCTCAGAGTGCAGCAATACCATACATGAGAATATAAATGGATAATAAAGATGATTCAGCAGCTAATTTAGCCGCTGTGCGCTCTGTTCATGCACCGCAGAGAAGTTCATTCTGAGGAAGTTTGGCTGCTCATAAGAGATGTTAGGGTATTGAATGAACTCCATGGAAGCCGTCCATAACGTCTCAGCCAAGTGAAACAGGTCTCTGAATCACATCCGGATCTTCTTGCTTACACAGCAACTTATGGAGCGGCTGAAGAGGATTGTGAAGCTCCCTCATCGACTGAGGCCGGTGCAGAGCAGCAAAGTGAGTGGCAGCGTCCTCAAAAGGTTACAGTCAGAATGTGACCCATTGCAGCGGGCTGATTTTCTAGCAAAGCCCAGAACCTATTTTTCTTGTTGGAAAGTTCAGCTCAGTTGCTTCATATAAGAGTGGAATTTGTTTATTTGTAAGGGGGACTATACTTCAGCGTACATCAGTGTGATGTAAATGTGTTCCCAGGTGGGAAAATGTTGAACATTAAAAGATCAAATTGAAATGCTGAATTCGGGTTACGAAAACTTTCTGGAGCTCCACGTCATAATTTAGCATTCTCCCGGATAAGAGAACCAAAAACAAGCATACACTGGTCATATTATTGTATAATTCAAATATCCAGAAGCAGAGGAATCTCAAAAGATATGAAAAAGGCTTTAAACCCAGTCTGAGATGGTTTCCATTCAGGATATCTCTTTACTTAGCTCTGATCAACTTTCCCTAAATCCTCACAACTCCCTGCTGCTGAAAAAAACCACCATAGCCTCAAGTTGCATCACCATGCTTCACTGTAGGGATGATGTTCATGTCTGGTTTCTTCCAGACATTGATGCTTAGAATTGAAGACAAACAGTCAAATCTTGATCTCATCAGACCAGAGAATCTTGTTTCTCACAGTTGGAGATTCCTTCAGTTACTTTATTGTGTCTTTCACTGAGGTTGTGGTTGACCCTCTGCAAGTTTCTTCCATCTCCACTCAGGATCTCTGCAGCTCAGTCAAAGTGGCCATCAGGTTCTTGGTCACCTCTCTTATAGAGGGCCTCCTCCCCTGATTGATCAGTCTGGCCGGCCAGCTCTTGGAAACGTTCTTGATATTCCAAACTTCTGCTATTTGAGAATTATGAAAGCCACTGAGCTTTTTGGAACCTTCAGTGCAGCAGACAGTTTTTTAGAGCCTTCTTCAGATCTGTGCCTCGACACAATCCTTTCTCTGAGTTCTGCAGGTAGTACCCTTGGTTTTCACTCTGATGCAATGTCAGCTGTGTGACCTTATGTAGACAGGTGTGTGCCTCCTAATCAGGTCCAATCAGTTCAATTTACCACCGATGGACTCAGTTGAAGGTGCAGAAACAGCTCAAAGGTGATCAAGAGAAAGGGGAGGCAGCTGAGCTGAATTTCAAATGACAGAGCAAAGAGTCAGAATACTTCTGTCGAAGTGAGATTTCATTTATAGATCTTTGGAAAATTCTAAAATGTTGTTTTTTGCTTCGTTATTTTGGGGTATGTAAAGATTGAAGAGGTAAAAAATGACTTTTTTTAAAACAACTTTAGCAAAAAGCTCCAAAAGGGGTCTGAAAACTCTCTGAGTGAACTTTATCCTGGTTAGATCTGTGATATTATTGTAAAACCCTAACAAATTCAATCAAAAACATTCAAACAGTAATCAGAAGAGAATAATAATCAGAAAGAATGTGGATACTTTCTGCAATAATTTGGAACACTTTTCCTAAAGAGCATGGAAAGGATGCTGTGTCACAAGTTTGGTCACATGTTCTTTAATGTGCCTCACAAGCTTATTTTTCT
Organism: Lophius piscatorius; assembly: GCA_009660295.1. Classification (NCBI taxonomy): domain Eukaryota; kingdom Metazoa; phylum Chordata; class Actinopteri; order Lophiiformes; family Lophiidae; genus Lophius; species Lophius piscatorius. The sequence continues at coordinate 91,460 of VRLP01000769.1, read as the reverse complement.
TCCTAAATGGGCTATTTGTTCCTACAAACCAATACTGCAGTGACTAAGGATGTGTGAGACCTTCTGCCTGTCCTCCTTTAGATCAACACGGACTACAGGAGTGAGTTTGCCCGGTGTCTGGAGCCCTTGCTGCTGTTTGCTCAGCGCTGCCTTCCCGCTGCTGCTGGATCTACAAGTGTTGCGTTAAGGTGGGATCATTTCCCTGCATGAATGTAATCACCGGATGATTCCTTACATGTACTGTCTACTTTAGTGTCTGAATAATTGCCACGGTGGGGTTGAAATATTTCCAAGAAGACAAAGGGTATTGGCTGAAAATTTCACACTTTGTTGCAATGGAGGCTGGGAAGGAGTTCCGTCCATCTCGCTGTGGATGGCGCCGGTTTTGTGGTGTTTCATCTTGATGTTGTGTTCCACTGATCTCCGGTCCACTGTATAATCTTTAGCTTCAAAGCTTCCATCAAATCTCAAGTACATCAGCGCTTCCTTTAAACACCTGTCAAGGTTACTCAGAACAAAGAGGTGTGGCCTTTTTGTTGTTCCACATACCCCCACTCCCCTCGCTGATTTTTTTTTTCTCAGTGTCTCTCAACTATTCACAGATCTTTAAGCCACCCACTAATGCCAACATACTGACAACTCTGCAAGATGCAAAGTAGTGAGCCGTGACTGGTGCGCCGGAACTATTTTTATCATAATTTCACAGAACTCTGCAGGATTTATCTGGAGGTTGGCATGCAGGTACAATCGGGCCACTATACAGTATGTTCCAGCCAACTGATGTCACGGCTTTAGTACGGGCGAAGTCTTTAATTGGCGTGAGTGATGGGATAAGAGGAGTTGGGAGTGCGGAGCATGAAGAGTGTAGAGCGAGGGCTTCATGTGTCAGACGGGTCTTCTGCTGCATCAACACCGGGCAGGAATTAACAGCCTGCAGGTAAATTTGCTTTATTTCAACTTAACACATTTGACTTAAAGTGGCATGTGTGACAATTAGCTTAACTCTTGAGTATTTATAGTTGGAGGTTGGAGTCAATGTATGAAACAAACTCGGATCAGAACACCCACACCCACACACACACAACACATACACACACACACACACACACACACACACACACACACACACACACACACACACACACACACACACACACACACACACACACACACACACACACACACACACACACTGTCTTTCTATTTGCTCTCTTTAAGTGAATTTATGTTGATGCCATTCACAGACAGAAGAAGAAATGGGCTTTTTCTCCCCCTGCGGTAGTTCAGAATGCAGCCATCACGGTTTAGCCTCTCTACTCTGTGCGAATGATTGTGCGGTTGCGTCTGATACATCGTCAGCTGCTGTCTGAAACCACTAATGCGGTACACAGGCAGGGATTTAACATCATTTCACAGAAGTGAAGTAGTACAGCGTGTTCTTTCAAGCGATTGATAAGTCGGTGCTAGAGTTGTTTTACCAGATCCGTATGGGCGTTCAGATCAGACCTCATCACTGGCCATTTCACAACTATGACGTCTCTCTCTTCCAGAGGTGATGCCTCGGCCTCGGCATTCCTGCAGATTTCATTATCACCTCAACCTTCATGGCTATTTATAGGAAAGGGTTTGTTCATGAGGGAGTTGTCATTTGGAATGGGTTTTAATGAAAGCTATTATGGCTATTTCTCTAAAAGAAAAGAAAAACCATTAGGTTTTCAGACTAAGTCTAAAATCAGTCAAACATGACCAAACTTTTTATTATTCAAATTTGACAGAAAAAACAAACAGCGTACACAGTGTATTTTACACACTTAAAACAAATTTAAACCTAACAGGATGGAATTCAGTAAATAAATATAAAAAGCATTCGGCATAAAAGGAATAGTAAAAACAGGTAAGAAATGATTTCCTTTAAAATTGTGTGACAGAATTCATAACAAAGCCTCAGTTTTAGAAGTAATAGTCATTTTTGGAAGTAATATTATAAGCATTAGTCACATTCTTCAATTAAATCCTGGTAGCAACAGTAAACTGAGGTTTTTTCTGTCGCATATTTCACAATCCATTCAATATTTATTCATAAAACAGGGTTAACCCTTCAAGAACAACAAGAGTGGTGCCTTTTTGTACTTTTCTTAATTTCTAAGTAACTGTACAATAAATCACATTAATTACCAAAAAGGCAAAATTATTTACTGTGATGTTAAACAGTTCTGAGTTGATTACTGTTTTTTACTCTAGTAAAAAATATTTGCTGTGATATAATACAGGAGAGACTTTATTACTGTGATTTACAACAGTGCAAAATAATATACGGTGATATTAAAAAGCTGGGATTTTATCATCGTAATTTACTACAGTACAAAGTATTTACTGGGGTATTTTACAGTTATGACTTTATTACTGTTATTAAATCAAGACAAAAAATCTTAAATGTGATATTACACAGTTGTTACAGTATTACTATTATTTACTACATTTTGAAATAATTACTGTGATATCACACAGTTACTTAATTACTTGATTCACTGCGATACAAAGACATTTACTGCCACATTACACAGTTGTGACTACATTACTGTTATTTACAACGATACAAAAATATTTACTATAATATTTGACATTTGGGAATTTATTACTGTGATATATTACAGTTCAAAAAATATTTACTGTGATATTAATAGAGTTGAAACTTTATCACTGTGATTTACTACAGTACAAAGTATTTACTGTGATATTTCACAGTTATAACTTTATTACTGTTATTTAATTTGGTACAAAAACCTTAAATGTGATACTACACAGTTATTAGTCATTATTACTGTTATTTTTGTAAATTAGAAAATAATGACTGTGATATTACACGGTTGTTACTACACTACTGTTATTTACTACGATACAAAAATAGTTACTTTAAAATTAAACATTTTTTTTACTGTGATTTACTCCAGTACAAAAATATCTACTGTGATATTTCAAAATTGCAAATTCATTACTATGATGTTCACAGTAGATGAATCCGGTATTTCTTACAGCCATTTTTTTTTTTTTTCCAGTGCAGTCCTCTCTGATTATTATTCTCTTAGGACACAGGGGGTTAATGGAGAATAATTTCCCCTATCACAGTTATTAATGACAGAATTTAGACTGTTATGATTGGACCTCCTCTCACCTCAGGCACCAGTCACCTCCATCCGCGTCTTGTTGCTCCCCGTCCCTCAGTGAGATGATCCTGGGCTCCATGTTGGGGCGGAGGCCCACCAGTCACCGCAACATCTGCACCAAGGTCCTCCTGGCTGAGGGGACAGACACTCCCTTTACTGAGCACTGCCGCGACTACGAGAACTCCTTCAGGGTGAGTGCTGCTTGTCATGGATGATGGAGACGTACAGTTCTCACCATTACCTCTTGCTTGTGCTCACAGCTATTTAAAGGTACGGTGTGTAAAATTCTAATGGTGAAGCTCCAGATTGCTACTTGTCTTAGACTTCAGCACGTCCAAGAAGCTACGGTGGACGTCAGATGTTCAAAAGGTGTCATCCAGTAACTTGTCAAGTGACAAGGTTACTTTAGATGATTTTATTTGTTCTGTAGAAACAGATATTATCATTTGTTCAGCCTTTTGGTAGCATCGTTTTGAGGCGTCATTTATTCAATCTCAACAGAGTCATCAGCCACCACCACCAGTATTCAGATTCCAAAGGGGGGGATACCTGCAGCTGCTCAAATCTCTGCAGCGTTGCACTGACACCACTGACACCACTCCTCAGTGCGCTGTTTCATCCACGCGCTTCGTTTGTGTCTTCTTATAGACTTTCCAGACAGAGATTCAAAGTCTGAAGGATCAGGTCCAGGAGCTGCACCGGGATCTGACCAAGCACCACTCCATCATCAACACAGATAAGATGGGTGAGATCCTGGACAGATCGCTGTTCATTGACAGCCAGCTGGCTGCCCAGTACTCCACGGTGGAAACCATGAGAGTCATGTTTGAAGAGGTACGTCCAGAATTACCTTGATGTCCTGACCTTTAGTGTGTATCTGCCTCTGCTGGACAGTTCCGACTCCATTTTTCCTCAGACAGAAGATATATCAGGGTAGACAGTGAGTCTTGGAATCCATGTGATGTTTTATTTAATCACAGTCAACACTTTCCTCACAGGTCTGGGATGAGACGTATCAGCGGGTCACTAACGAGCAGGAGATCTATGAAGGTAAATTTCCTTCTAAAAATATTTCATTCTGTCAGGTTTTTATCCCTTTTGATGCTCTTATCAAGCCCACCATCAACTAAGCTCTTAAAATGTATTTATTCATTTGGCTAATTTTAGACAGCCATTGTTTGTTTGTTTGTTTTATAGTCATTCTTACAACTTGGTGTTTGGTTACAAGTTTACTCATTATTATTCTTTTTTTTTCCTTTAGTGATAATTTTGTCAGCTATTTTTTGATCAGTCTTTGTCCTTTGTCAAAATGTCCTTATTAATTTTCAGTGGTTGGCGTTAACTAAGTATATTTACTCAAGTAGTGTACTTGTATTTTATTTGATTATTTCTATTTTATGCTACTTTATACTTCTGGCCCACCACAGCTCAGAGGGAAACATTCAACTTTTTACTCAACAAATGTTTGTCTGACAGTTATAGTTACAGGTTTCTTTTCAGATAAATATTTAACAATAAGAATCTGTCATCATCTAGGATCCGGTCAGAATTGGTTGATTTCAAATAATTGTGATAAACTGATTGATATTTCTTCATGGGCGTTACAAATGTTGACTTATTGGTCATGTACATATATATATACTTATATATATCTAGACAGACAGATACTATCTATCTATCTATCTATATGTCTGTCTGTCTGTCTGTCTGTCTCTATCTATCTATGTCTATATGTCTGTATCTATCTATCTATGTCTATATATCTTCATCTATATATCTTTATCTATCTATGTCTATATGTCTTTATCTATATATCTATGTCTATATGTCTTTATCTATATATCTATGTCTATATATCTTTATCTATATATCTATGTCTATATATCTTTATCTATCTATCTATGTGTATATGTCTTTATCTATATATCTATGTCTATATATCTTTATCTATCTATCTATGTGTATATGTCTTTATCTATATATCTATGTCTATATGTCTTTATCTATATATCTATGTCTATATATCTTTATCTATATATCTATGTCTATATGTCTTTATCTATATATCTATGTCTATATATCTTTATCTATCTATCTATGTCTATATATCTTTATCTATATTTATATATATGTCTGTCTGGATAATAATACTTGATATAATGTATAATTTATTATTGATCAGGATTGCTTCATGCTTGTTCTAAAATGACTTTCTTCTTTTTCTGAGTCCAGCCCAGCTTCAGGACCTCATGCAGCTGAAGCAGGAGAACTCCTCCCTGACCACCATCGCCAGACAAATCAGCCCCTACATCCTGTCCATCGCCAAAGTCAAAGAGAGACTGGAGCCCAGGTAATCAATTCAAGTCTATTTATTTGTATAAAACATTCAAAATACAACATAGAGTTGAACAAAGTACTTCACAAATAAAACCCCGAATTAAGAGAAATCTAAGCGTTTGTTTAAAAAAAGGCATAAAGAATACATTAAGAGACAGATTAAAGAGTAGAGTCATAAAAACACATTCAGACAGAAAGCGAGGGAGCCATTAAATGAAAGTGGCTTTTGTAAGACTGAGGAATATAAGAATGTGTTTTTAATGGAGACTTAAACACCGATAGAGATGTAGCCTAAGCTTAGGGGGCTGAGACTCAGCAGACCCGGTCTGCAATCAGAGCCGGACGAATCCAGCGATTTTGGCTGGAGATGTTGAACATATGGACGTTTTAACATTTATCTTATCTAGTCCATTTAGACATTCAATCAACAATACTTAGTAATTAATCCTGAACTGAACTGGTAGCCAATATAAGGAAGCCAGGATTTGTTGGGATCTGCTCAGGATATATGTGATTGGCCCATTCCAGCATACCAAGGTTTGCAGTAGTCTGGCCTAGGAGCTGAACAGCCATTGGAAGCTCTTGTTTACCAGTAAATAGCTTTGATATGAAGTATGATGCATTGTGATGTAAACGAAGCATTGGAATAAGAAAGAAACGTCATCTTCAGAAAACGCTGCCTGCATTATAAACACAATTCTGACTGCAATTTCTAGTGGTTGCTGTGTGGTAGAAAAAGGTGCTGAAAGTCAACGCAGCATTTTACCACAGAGAGTTAGACTTTAAAGGATTAGTCTTTAAGTTTTTTTTGTCAGCGAATCCTGTGAAAAAACCTAAACCAGCAGTTTTGTTTTTTTCCTCGTTGCCTGTAGCTTCATCCTTTGTGCCTTAGAGCCTCATTCTTGTCCAAGTCTGTTAGAGAAGCCCATCACTGAGCCCTGCTGTTGTTCCTTGTTCCTTCATTAACATGGGGATTGTGGTTTATCTTATCTGCTCTCTTTCACATGAACCTTTCTGCTGTAAATAATCACTTGAGCAGCAGATTTCCATTAAACCAGCAGCTGAAAATAGTCCCCAACAAATGTACTATTTTACACCTGTCTGTAATGCATGCTAAATCCACAGTGGGAGGTTTTAGGAAATTCCTCCCGCCAAATGAATCTATTTATCCGTGACCCATTTTAAGTTTTACACCCTCGGTAGGAGTTTAAATCGGCGCTGCGTGCTGCAGGATGGAGGGAGGTTGAGCGGTGAGAGACGAGTTATTGTGATTTTTTTGGTCATTCCTGCAGGATTTGTTGACAGTAAGACAAGAACTAACCCTCTCCTTCAAATGTACCGACTGCCTGAGGAACTTTTAATATTTCAATACGTATTCTAGGTTCCAGGAGCCTAAGGAGAACCACGATGACCGCACAGAAACAATGCTGAAAATCTATGAAGACAGCAGCATCACTAAAGACAGTCAAGACAGGTACTGCAGCGCCTATATGTGTCAGACGTGACCGCTGTACAATCTTTCATCCATATGCACAAGGATGTTCAGGAAGAACACCCCTATGAGCCAGAAAGATTCAGTTTGAGGCTGTTCTCCATTCTTTCCAATTTTATAAGATGATTTAAATGGGAATATTTTAGGGAAATTTCACTCATTTAGTGTTTCAGATCACATATTTGGGTATTTAGATGGGCTATTGGCCCACAAGGAGTTAAATAGACCAATCCGTGAGTTCTCCGTAAGTCCTATGTCATAAATCACCTCACTTTTGACTTCCGCTTATCCAAGACAAAGGGTTACTCATGAGTAGCACAGCAGAAACCCAATCAACGATAAAGTTAAACTCCCAGCATTGTCAGTCCCCAGAAAACTTAATATACCTGATCCACACCAGCGCCACTCATGCCAGTGGATGCAGAGTGAACCACAATAGATTGGCTTTACATTGTTCACAATTAAAATAAGGAAAAACAAGGGTTGAACTACGTGTTCCACATGCAGCTTAGACAACGTAAATCTGATTAAGGCAAATGCATATTTTACAGTTTACTCCATCATGGTTCAAATATAAAGAGCTCATAATATAGTCTATGCTGTAAAAATGAATTTCTTTTTTCTTTATTTGTTTTGGCAGATTTCTTTTGCAGAACCAAAGTATATGAGCTACAGCTTTGGCATAATTTGCATAGCTGTCAAGGAAAAGAGGGATTGTGCTCTTTTGGTTGACCAATTATGAATATGTATGATTTAGTGTGGATCCTAATCTGAATCCAGGACACTGGGGGGTGGGGCTCAGTTGCTGCCAAGTGCTCTGGTGGTATGAATTTCTTAACAACACAGTATAATATCAAAATATAACCACGGTTAGTCATGCCTTCCAGAATAAAAAGTATGAGCTCCTGTCAGCAGCAAAAAAAAAGAATGATCAACCATTTTTGCGGCATCACATGACCACAGAACTGCCGTTATTGTCACTTTGCCTACTTTCTTATTATTTTACCATTTCACTTTCAATGTATATTTTCCATATAACTCTTTAATTCACCCAGATGTACATTGGTATGGATATGGGTGCTGATCCAACTTCATTTTCACAACATTTAGAGCATCTTAAACTTTCTGGATTGAAAAAAATCCCCAATGCTTCCACTTAATACAAACGCTTAATGACTGCCTTGTGAAAAGTTGGGAGTGGAATACTCTTGGTTGTGTTTAAATATCTGTAAATGGATACATAAATGATCAAAATATTGAATTTTTAATTCTTAAAAATGTTCATAAGTAAATGTATAGAAATTATGAAATATAAAGTGAAATAATATAAATTGTTGAAATAACATAATTATACATTTATAAAGAAATTATAGTACTATAAATACTAAATCAATTATACGGTAATTATACGGTAATTTATGCTATTTGAAACAAAACTTTGAAAAAAATTTTTTTTTTTCTAAAGTTACAGATGCTATTTGTAAAATTTAGGGGTATTGCTAAATTTTTTGAATAAATGGAATATATAATAATATAATATATCACTACTGCTTTTAGAGTATAGTAAGTCTAAATAAATTATTATTATTGTCATTATCATCACAAGAAAAAGCAATGGAACATCAAATCTCACTGTCAAAGCAAACATGAAGACCAGACTCATGAAACCGTTGAGAGTTAAACGGTTGGGCCTGCAGTTCGCCCGGGGATTGAACTCCAAGGGAAGAAGGCTAGCGGCTTTGGTCGTGACGTGAGCTTTAGAGCGCCCTCTGTGGCCCGTGTAGTGGAATTCCCCCTGAGAACTGGCCAGACCTCAGCGGTTTACCTCTCTATGGTTTCACATGTTGGGTTTATGGTTATTAAGTGAAGCGCCTCGTTTATTTTTTTCTTGGCAGTGACATCCAGTCCGCTGTCACAGAGCAAGACAGAGACAAGAATAATCGCCCGCTGATCCTGGACTCAGGGGAGAGTTCTGTCAAGAACAGTCGACCAGCCAGACAAAGGATCCAAACGGAGACGTCAGGCCACAACGAGATTCCTTCATAAACTCCATCTCACTCGCTTTCTGTCGGCCTCTCCTCCCCCCTCCTCCTGGGCTGCATTTCAACCTTAATGAACAGGATAGTGTGAGACTTCACCTGTGGTCCAAATACTGTACAATACCTTTTCCTAGCAGTGGGGGGGTGGCTGTCAGCAGCTCCAAGGTGAACTGGATACATTAACATGGAGGTCAGAGAGCTGGACAAGGACAGCCTCTGTATTCACCATGGATGAAGATAACAATGTCTCACAGGGAAATATCTTACTTTGCTTTATTGTTTTTTCTTGCCCTGCCTGTGCTTTGCTGTAGGAATGATAAGGTGTGTGTGTGTGTGTGTGTGTGTGCGTGTGTGTGTGGAATTCTTTGCATAAAACATTTCTTTTGTAAGCTGGAGGTTCAGGATGGATGTCCGATTCCCCAGAACATTGTTGAGCTGGTGTGACAGCACAGACGAGACACAGAAAATTCAATGATGTGTGTCATTGTGGGTGGCAGCGCGGGTCACATGATGATGTGTAGCGTCTCTCTCCTCCTAAACATTACAGTCTTCTCCTCTCTGCAGTGGAGATTTCCCCCCAAATCTCCATGCTTAAAGTGGAAACTACACTGGTTTGTGAATGTGCTTGGCCTCGGCTTAACCTCCATGTCCTGCTATTTTTTTGATGGAAATGATGGAATGTATTTACCCTCCTGATGCAGGAAGGATTGAACTAGAAAAAAAATTTAATTGGAAAGGATCTCAGGAGAGAAAGCTTTTTTAGAAGAACAACAAAGGGACTCAGAGGTGATTCAAGGTGAAACCAGCACACCTGCTACCAACACTGAATCAGGAGCGAGCCCCAGTCCCAACGAGGGGCGAGACTGATGGGTCCAGCGCCCAGAAGGAGGAGGTTATTTACATCACACAGCCACAGCCACAGTCAAGTGGGTTTGTTCAGACACAACGCTTTACAGGAACTATTGGGGTCATTCCGGCCTTCAGGAAGAGCCCTGCTCTTCAGAGGTGCAGATTCATTAAAAATACATCTGTGACAGCAGAGTAACAAATGGCCTTGCCTCCGCGCTGGTCCTGTACTCCCTCCCCGTGGTCATTCATCATCTGCACACATCCAACTACATGCTGCTTGTTCACTGCTCATTATTCTCTCGGTCTGCGGCGGGCTGCCTCACCTACTGCCCGTGGAGGAGGAGGAGAACCCCAAAGGTTACTTCACTGTTAGTAGAAAGTTGTTTTAGGAGACAGGTCTCAATTGTTTATCAGTCACGACTCCCCTCGCTTCATTTACCTCAGAGCAGATCCCGGCGCGTTCAGACGACACCATAACCGAGGCACCCTGCCTCCAAGGCTTCACTGTTAAACTATTCAACATACAATCGAACGAAACATTAAAGATGGAAGAGAAAGAAAATATGAAACTTTAATGATTTTTGGGGAAACTGGGTCGCTGTGGAAATAGAAGAATTCGACATTAAGAAGAATACAATTAGAGCACATAGAACAGATTTAGAAACCGCAAATGGTTTTATAATGTGTGTAGGAAAACACAGTTAAGGGTCTTAATTATACTGCATATAGATCTGGAATGGCTTCCAAAGATTTTACTAATGGAAGAAAGATTTATAGGAGAATATATTCTAATAATTTGTTATATATGACATTCATGGCTTTCAAATAAGACGAGCGCATGGAGTGAAAACAGAAAGGACAGTTCCCATAAACAACACAGCAAACTATCCAGCTACAGCACTAACGAATGGTTCTAATGTTGTGGCTGATAAGTAAATCCTTTATCTTTCATTATTTATGGCAGTGTAATAGTCTGATGTTTTTGGATGTATGTCTCTTATCCCAGTTAAACAGAATACATCAGTATATCCAAAAATTGTTAAGGTACACTGACATTAGTGTAATGTTGTGGTTTTAATGTTGTGGCAGATAATGCTGTGTATATGGCCATTTAACTTCTTCATAACTGCTGGTTTTTGCGAGATCAAAATAGAAAGAATAATTGGCTGAAACATGAATTAGGAAATCAGTTTAATCTATTAAAAATGTTTTTATAATTTCTTTGGAGAAAATCCATTATTGAAATTCCGATTTTGCTTCAACTGTGACACAGACCGGTCAGGCAGAGTGAAAGGCAGTCTGTGTGAAGTGGAGAACAGAGCACAGAGCAGCACAGCACACAGATTGTGATTGATGGGTCTCTGCCCTGGGCAGCAGAAGGCATATTCCCCCTATTGGAGGCTGGATAGTGGTGGTGGTGACTGATGACTCTGGTGAGACTGATGAATGGTAAGGCGGATGGATCTGTGAGGACTATGCAGAGATAAGGAGGTGGCGGAATGCGAATCAGCATCATGATAAGATGGAGGTGTGTCCCCATGATTGGACAGATGGACTGGATGAGCACAGCTGGTGTCAGCTGGTGAAACCGCAAGTGAAGTGGGTTATGGAGACTATGCATTTGTGAAAGGTGATAATAGTGAAATGGAAGGAGTAACCGTGGCCTGATTGTGCAAGGGGATAGTCTTCCTGACCAAAAACTTTTAGGCAGATCTTCATTCTGACATACTTTTTAGAGTGAACACACAACTGCCAAGGTCAAGTATGGAACTATGTGACACAACATATATAGGGATCATGGGAGTCCTCTTCATTGACAAATAAAAAACAATAAATATTGATGTAAAGGAACATTTTCTACACTCTTATTTTTTAGTTAAATTCACGCCTCTTTTTTTTTCCTGGTAGTTATAACCAGGAAATGATAAAAGATGAGTTCTCTCAGCTTCAATTAATTAGCATACCCTTTGGAAATATTGTAATTATTCAACCTAAATAAGATCCAGTCAATTATTATGCGACTTGAGAATTTAATCTTTAACTTGAGCCAGGCTTTCCAGTCTATTCAGGATTTCGTGGAGGAAAACGCCTAGAATACATCAATCGACTCTTTCTTAGAGTTTCCTTTGCTTTATTTCATTTTCAATATACTGTATGAAAAAAATCACTGCAGCTGAGAGAGATGGAGGAATCTGTTGACCCTTCATGGGCTGGCTAATGTCGACTGGAGGGTAGTTGGAATCAATTTTGATGGTGTTATCACCAAGTGCCAGATGCACCAGGTCACGATGTGAAGGGGTCAAAGGTCGAGAGAGATGGCTCTCAGGGGACCCAGGATGGTTGAGGCATAAACATGTCAGTCCTGAATCAATTCCACAAATGAAATGAAATCTGAGGGATTTTGAGCTCAGTGTTTCTTATAGTTTAGTACGAGATGAGCAGCTCTGGGAAGCAGGTGTCTGTTGAGATGTATAATATTTACTGAGATCTTCCCATCCAGGTGAGGGATTATTTCTTCTCTTGGCCTAAAACTCAATCAGAGACTCGGAGCATGTCAATATTCTTCATCTCTCACTTCCCCCATGCCGAATAATTGACCCAGCAGTCATAGCCCCGGCTTTTATGGGTTTCATTTGAACCCAGCAGCTCTGCCGGTCATATTTTCATTCCCATCCTCATGGAAGAATGGGAAAGAGAAAACAATCCATTTGCATTTTGTTTTCATATTTATGACCTCCACCAAGGAGGTTATGTTTTCATCAGATTCGGTCTGTTTGCAGGATTATGCATAAATGATTTGACAGATTTTCATAAAGCTGGATGGGATGGCTGAGCATATGATGATCGAACCCATTAAATGCTGGAGTGGAACTGAATAATGGATCATTGTCAGGAATTTTGGTTTCTCTTTCGTTAACGGAGAGACTTACACCATTTTAGCTAAAATGAATAAAGTCTTTCCGTTGAGTTTTAAAAACATTTCGCCTTCCTGCGTCAAAGTTGTGAAATGCTGATGAATATGCTGTAAGTACATGCAAGACCAGTAGTTGGCGGTGAATCTGTTCTGCATCAAAACCATCAAAGAAGATCTCTCATCTGTCTACACGATTGTCTCCGCTGATCCAGCAACCACGGCGGTGCAACAACTCTGCAGTTTGTTGGACAATATTTGATAAACTCATAAGGGTCTGCACTACCAACGAGTCAGGGTTTGAGTTAAGGAGTCAAAGTTCAGTCACTGGACTACGGACACGGAATCCATAATTCAACAGAGAGGGAAACAGGAAGCGAGGCGTTAGAATGAGGTAACATTTAAATAAAAGGGGATTGAATACAGCAACTGGATGTTGTTCATAAAACTTGAAATAATGAATTAATAAACAACCTCTAAAATCTAGGCTGCTGCCAGGTGTGGGGATGTGCTGTGGAAAATGAGCGATGTTTGGGGTGTGGAAGCGGTTAGGAGGATGGGGGTTGGGTTCTTGGTCCAGTTGGTGGAGAGTTATGGCTTGTCATACGGACCGTTTGGGGTCATGCTGACCAGTCTCCCCATCCAGATCCTTTCTGCTCTCCTCCACTGTCCGTTGCCATGTAAACAACCCCGGTGAAGGGGCCTTCTCCATGATCTTCTGTCATTATGCATTAATTACTTGATGGATTTCCATGAAACTTGTTGGGAGAGACAGAGAAGACGAAGAAGAAGAAGAAAAAGAGGTTTTGGATTGGATCTGGATAAAACGGCGAGTCAAGAATTTGGTTTCACTTTCTTTAGCATTGAAGATTATTACGATCTATTAGGGCTTTGATGTCCATTACATGTAACTTTAATGCCTTTGATGTCATGTAATCTGTAATAATGGGCATACTGGGCTTCTTTGGTAGAGTTTTACACCCTGAGCTCGGTCGGAGAATTTAAGGTAAGCTCTTGTTTTACCAGCGATGAGAGAAAGAAGATAACAGGTGGGATGGGAGAGAAGAAAAGAGTCAAACCGTAACATAAATTCTGAAGAACTCTGAAGGGACATCGGTCCAGTCGACACAACCAGAAAGACGATGAAGCAAGCAGAGAGAAACATTTGTAATCCACCTGAAGCTACGTACCTATCTGACAAAATGCCTAGTCCATAGTAGGTGTTCATGATTAAAAATTATTTTCAATCATTTTTAATTAATTAATTGTTTGATTAGCATTCAGAGCAGCTAGCTACCTTTAACATTAAAATACCTTATCACACTGCGGAACAATGATAAGATTTTTGTCCTCATATGTAAGCTTTAGAGTATACACAACAAGTTCTAAAAAGAGGAATTCTAACTACATCTATTCAGTGGAAGGTTCAGAGAAACGATTTTTAACCCGATCTGGTCATTGCCTACAACTTCATTTGACCAATTGGGTCTTGAAGTATGACATAATCAACAACTCGACTGACCCGCCTCCTCATCGACATCACAGCGCTTGACATGAATGAATGGTCGGTGTCAAACTTGTAATGTTGCCGGCCGTCCGATCGAGATACGGCATGAATTCATGGCGCTGTGATCACCTGATCACCTCATCAAGGAAACCAACTCAATGTTGCAGACAATAATGATCATTTTGATACATGAAGGCCACTGTAGATCCAAATCCCTTCCTCCTGTGTGTAAAGGTGAGCTGAGGAGCAATCAGCAATCTGGAACTTTTACACACTGCGCCTTTAAAGGATGTTATTCCGCCACTATAACCTCCGTTAGCGGTGGATTACATTTTATTGAGAATGTTGTTCACAGACTTTCATAAACCCGCCATAAAACTCAACTTTATGAGCTTCTTAAAGACAAGCGTCATGGCGGAGGCGTTGTAATGAAGGCCTGCATAAGCGTGTTCAGCTGAATCTATTAAAGAGCCAATTACTTATGAATGCTTCATAACAATGAGGAGAATAAGACCCTCAGAGAGAGCCCACCTACTCAGAGGACGCTTCTCCAGACGAAGCTACCACGGAAAGATTACAAAAAGTTTTCATGGGAAACATTTACAATGACTTTATAAACAATAGCTATCGCTAAACATTTAGTTCCATAGAATCGGTTTGTATAGAAGAAATAAACATTCATTCATAAAGTCGCACAGTTTGACATTGAATTAAAAAATTGTAATGTAAATATCTTCAATCATTTTAAACATTCAGAAATGCAGTTGGAAAAAAAGCTCAATGTTTAGAACACAGATAATAAATCATATCATGATGTTATAATAATAATGATGATGTAGATAGATAGATATAAAATCATCCATTTAAGTCTCCTAAATATTCTTAAACTTCATTTTCAAAACATTTCAATCCACTGAGAAATTCACCATATGTCAAATTATGACTATCTTACATTCTTGTTGAATCTTGATCTCTCAGAATCTCATCTTTTATGTCCTGTGTTTTATTTAGGGGAGCTTAGTTAATGTTTAAAACTTCACAACAAATCACCTTTTCAGCAGCAGAGTCAGCATATTGTTATTATATAGCCTGAAAAGTTGTGGATATTACAGAGTCATCATCAACTTTTGTGTTAATGACATATCTCAAAAACCATAATAACCCCAGAGATCCTAGAGTGAGGAAGAACTGGATTCATTTGGTGGTGGTGGTGGAGTTAAAATCTCCAAAAGTTTTTGGGACATCATTTCTCAACCGTTGGTCCGATTTAGTCCAAATTTGTTGCACATGAATCAACATAAGTATAACAATCTTGTATATGTTGTGATTTACTCTAATAGTTCATATTTTACTCTCCAGGGGGCGATACTTTCCGAATATCCCTGCTTTCCGGACATATTTTCCCAACCGTTGGTCTGATGTAGTCCAAATTTGGTTCATTTTAATCGAATCGAGGATATCTATCTTGTATATCATATTGTACTCAATAGGGGGAGCATTTTTTTCTTCTTTATACCCTTGGTTTAAGTCATTTATATGACACTTAAATGGAACGACTAGAAAGAAGGGAGAAGACTCAACTCCAAAACATACTGAACAGGCTGAATCTTTATTATTTTAATTATTTAATATATTAATGCAGAGTTATTGAAGCTTATCAATGATTAATAAAGTGTTCCTAATGCCTTAATGAATTAATAAACCAATCATAAATCCTTCATAAAGGAAATCTTATTGTGAAGCGGTACAGCAGTAGTAGTAGTGATACTCCCCGCTGAATGAAAATGGGAAATTAAGGTTGTTTAATTATGGTATTGCTATTATTGTAGTTTAAATTTATAATGAAGTCAAATGCAACGAGAGCAATCCCTCAAAGCGGTGGTGCCGAATCTTTATTCACCTCAGGCATACTGTATGTACCAAGAGGAGTAAAGGCTGTGGTTTTCATTGTTATGGATTTATTCAGGAATAGACATGGATTTTTAAAAAATCCACTGGGCAATATGAATTCAGAAATGTTGGTTTTCTTCAAGTTGCTGTAAATAAGACGGTTATTTATTGTGCTGGAAGTGTGTAGTCCTGAAACACACGCATTGATTCTGAAACCCACGCATTGATTCTTTCACAGCTTCTCGCGGGGATTGCGGCTAATGCAATAAAAGAGCTGACAAATTGAGTTCCTTTTATTGCACGGAGCTACAATGGCAGCGAGCGAGCGCGTCCTTGACTCGGAGGAATCACAGGTGTAAGCCTGAGGACGTGTCAAACCAGCATGCGTGCAAGACTCAGGAGAGGACGCCCAGCAGCTCCAAATTAATCATCAGCTTGTTGGGCTGCTGGCTACACCTCTCCCACGCCTCCTCCTCCTTCTTCTTTCCTCTCCCTCACCCCCATCCTCTACTTCCCCCATCACTCGTCTAGTAAATCAGCCGTTAAACAAACATTTTATGATGTCATAGCAGCTAAAAAAACGACACTCCGATGAGTTTGGCCCTCCCAGTGTGACTCCTTCACCATGAAAACTGACCTCTAGAGTTTACAATCGCATCGGTGTCATTGTATCGAGTTGTTGACTGTTAACAGCATCGGTTCTAAACTATCAAACATATTTAGATTTGACTTGGTAGAAGCGTTTGGTGTCCAGCAGGAGAGAATTTGGAGTGATTCAAAAAAATTTTCCATTTCCAAAAACATTCCAAGTTTTTCTCACGTGGAGTTACTTTCTTCCTACCCAGGAATAGAAATGGAAAAGGTTATAAACAGTTTGAACGTGTCTTTGGGTTTAGATGATGTCTTTCAGAGAGGAGTAGCTACAGAGATGGCAGATGGCCTAGCAGAGCCGCCTTACTGAGCAGGAGGGTGAGGCTAGCTGTGAGCGCTATGAGAAGAGTCTAGCTGGTGGAACATAAACCGAGGCACGGGGTGAGAATTGCAATTTCACGCAGAAGTTCATTTAACGTCGCCTATACCTAACACATTTGTGAAACGATCTGGAAGAGAGTGGAGTGTATAGGCAGCAGTGGCCTGAGTAGTGGACGGGTGTCAGCTGAGGCAGCTTGATGGACTTCAGGTATGCAGGTGAGGTATATATCCAAGCCCAGATACACAGAGAGACAAAGTCAGACTGACAAGAAGGGAGATAAATAGAAACACAAGGCAGAAGCGAGAAACATTGGACACACTAGGAATGAAGCGTAGGAACGAGTTGACCATGACAATTTAGTCAATTTAGTCAACTCACAGAGCAAAACCTCCACCAAGGCAGATCTGTAGCCTGGGTTTAGGAAATAATCATGTAGATTTCTCCATTAATGTTATGTCATGTTATGTTGCGAGAAATTACCAGCCTGTAAATCTGCCGACAACTCCACCAAACTCTCTGAGTACCTCTCAAATACTCTGCAGCCTGTTATCTCCTGTGCCTTCCAGTTCAGCGGCTCTGTTTAGCCCGCTGATCCTCCAGCTCCAACTTCAAAGAAGCATCACAAGAATCAAAAGAAACAAATTCTGCGATAGCCACATTGTGACGTTACTACTCCAAACGGCTTATTTTAGTTTATTTTAAATGTTGTGAAACACGTCTCTGAGATATCTCATCTCATCTAGAATATACCAGATTGTGGATATAACCAAAACCACAAGATTTCATGCAAATCCCTCTTGTGGTTTTTCCGTAATCCTTGTCACAAACATACAGAAAAAATGCACAGGACTGAAAACTAAACTCCTTCCTTCTTGGCGGAGGTAACAAAATGGCCTTTGATGTGAACGTAACCTCAGAATCATGCATTTGAGATCTCCCAGCTAAAACCCCTCACTTCTCAAGGCTACAATGCAAACTTGTTTTTTACCAACAATACCATTAATATACATCCTCTTCATTATTAATTATTAACCGGCATAGTTTCCCTTCACACATTTCTTGAAAGCCCTCCCTTGAGAGTGACCACTTGTCTCTCTGTCTCTCTCTTTCAGAGACGATGCATTTGAGTTTTCAGGTGTTGCTGGCTCCGGTCGTTCTGCTCCAGATGGACTGACATTAAAAAGATGATGTTCACGAACCACGTTTGGAGCAATTCTTCTCTTTTGGTACATGGAGATGTTTCTGCTTATGGATGTGCACCAGATTGCTGCAGCAATAATAGGATTTCCACTCCTACTTTTTTAAAGAGGACTCTTCTATATAGTGCAAAGAAATGACAAGGCTCTTTCTACAACAGCGCCACAGTGTGCACTCTTGAAGATAATTGACCATTCAGGCTTTAGCAGAGCTCCTGCTTCTTGATAAGAGGCCATCGAGGGCAGAAAGCTTGTGAACAGCTCAATCTTCTGTGTGCGCGACTGCATTGGTTGTGTGTTTAATTACATGCAGTTCAAGTGTCTTTACACTGCAGCTGAATCCAGAGTCAACTCTTGGCTTATTGTTTTATTTTGTTTTACTTTATATGCACAAAGGGAAGCAGACAGTCTTTTCATTTTCATGCTGCCTTGCTAGTTTGTCGTTTTCTCCTGATTTTTTTGTGACTTCCTGAATAAGACTTTGCAATAGTCCTGGAGGAAATTTGGAAGGTCGTCCACTTCTGGGAAGGTTCACTATTATTCCAAGTCTTCTCTATTTGTAGATAACATGTCTGACTGTGGATCCGTGGAGAGCCTCACAAACAGCTTTATCATTCTCTCCAGAGACAAATATTTCAATCACCTACTTCCTGGCCTAGTCTGGAATTTCCTTTGATTTTGACCTAGTGTGCTACTGGTGAGATCTATGAGCCAACATCTTCTCTTTCTTTTGAAAATGATCTATTTTAAGTGGCGGTGTGATGGAAATCAGGTCTGGGTGTGTCTCGGCCATCTGCAACCGGTTATTGATGCAGTTTGGTCTATTTTGTTGAAATTAGATTGTAAAGGGGGGGAGGGGTACTTTTTCACGCAAGTGATGTGGGTTTTGGATACCAAAAGAAATCAGGAGAGGGGGTCTAATACTTTTTCAAACCGTTGTACCTATGACCCAAGAGTCACACACACTACAGCGGTGAAAATTTCACTCAGCCATAACGTGACCCACACGGTAACTGCGTGTTTGTTCGGTCACATGATGATTTTAAAACAGGAAGTAAAAACACTTGCTGAAGAGAACATGCTGTGAGTAGAAAAATAAAAACATGATGCAGTAACTCAAATCAACTGTGCAGCCAGGCTCTGACTGCTACAACCATTTCACAATCTGCACTCTAAAACAGAAAGAACACTCCATTCAGTTTTCAGTAAATGACGTGTGACGTTACATACCGTTCACTGAGGACAGCGCTGCTGCAAATGAGAACATCTCAAAGCGTTCAACATTTGCGGTGTTGGAAAACGTTCTTAGATCTACTTTGATATAAAAGGAAGATATTCTAACACATCAACAGCTATCAGAGGCTGCACAGAATATGGCCTGTAATTGATTGAAATTACAAAATGAGTTAATGACAGGGCTTTCACTTCATTGGCAGCTTTGAGAGTGATTCAAATCCTTCATTGTTTATGCCCAGTGAACTCAGCATTATTAAAACATGACGGATATTCTTTATTCTCCAATGAGTTGTTCAACATTTTTCATAGTTACAGTTCAAGACTCTTAATTCTCTGCATAATCAGCACCATTCCAACTGAACAGAGTTAATCTGCACCCTGCTTTCACTGGGCTTTTATTTTTGGTCTTGTCTTCGGTTGGTTCAAAGATTTTCAGCTTTTATGGGCTGAAAAAGTAAAAACAAAAAAAGAAAACGGCACAAGATGGCATCTGAGGCATGTCATGAATGTTAATTTCGGTCTTTAAGATTGCCCTGTGCTTCAAGCATTGAAGTATCAGAAAAGCAATTCACACCGCAGACAAAGATGAATAATTAACATTCGTGTCACAATTGTTAAAATGACAGTAAACTGACAAAAGTGCCGAAGACACAAAAGTCCCATTCAACGCCTCTACGCCAAAACAGAAGTGGTGAAGAATAGTGACACACCATGGAAGTGGTAGGGCTGCGTTTCCTCAACATTTATTCAGTCGTGATGTTGCAGAAAAAAATCCTATTTGTATGGAAAAATGCTGCGAGTTAAATATTTATCATTACAAATCTATTTAATGTGGTTCGTCGGTACCATCTGCACAAAACCCATGAAAAGATGTGCATTCATGCTAAAAACAAAAACCTGCACTGAACATAAAACGTCAGACGAAGCCCCGCATTCTTCACTTCCTGGTTCTGTCAGTAGGTGCGGGCTCCTGTCTTGTTTTCCTGGGCCTGGTTGAAGGGGTTCGCTGGGTTGGCATCTTGCTGGTCAATGGACTGGTAGGCTTCTCTGTTTCGTGATAGAGAGGGGAAACCTGCAGAAACAAGCCAAAAAGTCTTCATAGCACACGCTCAACCCCTGCTGTGTAAATGTATTATTCATAGTCATGTCTGAAACACGGAGGATAATAGAGGGAGCCGCTGAGGTGTAGAACATATTATAACTGATTGTAGAAGAACGGAAGCTGCTGCAACAACAACTTCTGTGGATTCACAATCATTTCGTCTTGGATTGATCATCTAAATATAGATTACACAAAATTTACAAATGCTTATGATGATGCAGGGTTAAGAAAATAACTGATTAAATCTAAAAATGATGGCGTCTATCCCAGCTGAAACTGGGTCGGAGGCGGGGTTCATCCAGGACGAGTCTCCTGTTCATCACACGGCCGGCACATAGAACCAAACCACCCTTCACACTTACATTCACACCAACGGGGAAATTTAGAGCCTCAAATTCACATTCATTGCATGTTCTCGGACTGTGGGAGGAAGCCGGGGTACCCACACAGGAAGGCCCCATATCCACAAGGGGATTTTGAACCTGGAAGCTTCTTGCTGTGAGGAAATTGTTCCTCGCTGCAGAAGAGAGGTGTAGCTGCAATACCCAGAGACTACAGTTTTAGGGCCGCGCACCCAGGACAATAACCCTTAACCCAGACCCTGAGGTTCCTCACACCGCGGTCGTGAAACTGCAGTCTCTGGGACTGTTGCACTACGGCCCCATGGTGGCGCTAACCCCAACTGATGCTTTATATTTCTTGCGGGAGTCACTTACATATCTGAAAACCATATCTGCCCCCGTATCTGAGTTATCTGGAGGCGTATTTAGACACCAGTGAGGTTGTCCACCGTTTCCGCATCAACGGCTGGCAGATATTTATATGGATGTAGATATTTTTAAACATAAATGAAAAAAACAAATCTATTTTATCTGGCCTGTATGTAATGTTTCATTATTGTTTTTTTAGTATTTGTTAATTTTTAGAAATAGTCACATGATTTTAGTCTATTATTTGATCCTGATTTTGGTACAATTTATTATTCATTTTTTATCTACTTTATTTTAGATTTTTTTTTTGGTTTTGGATTCATTCGTGGCGTATTGTCAGATTCATTGGGACATTTAAGTGTAAGGAGTAACCATGACATCAAGAGGATCTCGGCACTGAGAGGCCACCATGTCACGGCGTGATGAAGATTTATCTCCATCTGTGAATATTTATGAGTTGTGCCATGTTCATTTGCGTCACCTAGGTCTAAATCAACTTGCGGCTTTGCGATAACTTGCTGAAAACTTCCCATCATGTCCAGAGTGAATGCAGCATTCGTGCTGGTGCTTTGGACCCGATCACCTCTTCATGGTTCCATATTACATCTTAATGACTCACAAAATAACACCTTCATTGAGGATGATTTGTGTTAAATGTGCTGTTTATTATGTCATTTCTTACAAGCATAAAAACCCATGATCAGTTTATAAAGTCATCATGTTGTTCAACAAGTCTTAAATAACCTCAGTGTGCATTTCCTCTTTTATAGGCCAACATGATCTTGATTTTAATTAGCCAGGTTTAATAATGTCTACCATCATGCAGCTCCGCTTTGAATGCAGGCAAACAGAAAACACAAATGAGGCGTCTGGAGGGTAGCAGTATGAATAAAACATACCTAAAGAAGCACGTAATTCAACAGACCTGAAGACAAACATGCTTCACTGACCAACACAAATATCCAGACAGGTGACGGAGATGGGAAGATAAACAACGATTAAAAGATAAATGAATAAGAAGGACTTAAAAATGGACAACAGAGGGTCAGCGATAAGTTGACAACTGGGAAATGAACAGAGAATTCAGTGTCGTTTGGTCCGCTGGGATGGATGTGGGAGACTGAAGAGGAGAAATGATGAAAAGGAAGAAGCCTGGGGTCAATAGCGACGGCCAAAAAATGAACTGTCAGCACTATCCGTAGTACATCGACTGTCCATTGAGGTCTCTAAGTCTGACAGGACGAGGGTCAGCGGTGGAAGGAGAAGAAAAGAAACACAAAACACATGAAATCGTACCAGACGGTGACGGAAAGCTTCACTTGGAAAAGGTCACATGACAAAGAGGAGGACACACTGTGTGTTTAGAATGGTGGGAGGAAAGAGAAAGCAGGGATATTCAGCTAAATGTGTACTCAATTAAAGTTGTAAACGCTTTATAAATCCTTAATAAGCTGCTATAACTCATTAAATATAAAGGGTACCAGAAACCCGATGCTTGCCAAATAGTGAGCACACTTATCTGTACTGCTAACTGGATATTGCCAAATAGGGACCAACACTTTATAATTAAGAGCTGTGTTATAAGCCATTTATAAACATTTACTAATGACTTGTGAAGTGTTTATAATATGTTATAAACAGGGTTGTAAACTGTTTATAAATACATTATAAAGGTAGTCTTATATAAAGTGTTAACCAACTTCCTTTTAAGGGTTAGACACTCGGAAACAGCTGAGCCGTCAGAGGGAAATGCATGTCAGACAATCAACAGTTCGCTAAGCTCCGCCCTCACATGTCAAACTTCGGATTCAAGCCCAGTTCATGATAACTGCGTCTAAATTCAGGTCTTTCATCCTTCAAAGGACTTTGACTAAAGTTACATCTTTTCATCATGACCTTAGTTAGTGGTGTCGTGTGGTAAACTCACCAGAAATGTTTCGTTAACATCAACATCCTCTGATGTTGGTAACATTCAAAGCAGAAACTCCTCATCACACGACTCATCCTGAAAACCCAGGATGTTGAAGCGACCTTCAACAGTGGTCTTCCTCCAATGACTTCATTAAAAGGGAACTCGTGGTTCTTGTTTGTTGGAATTATCCTTATATTCGGCTTCTTCAAAGTTTTCTAGCGATTTTTCGATTGATTTACCGTTTCGGTCTATGAAGGCTCCTGAAAGTTTAATTTGGACTTAATGCTCAATTCTTGCTTTCCCACCGTAATGTTTGAGGGTTTGTATTAAAAACAAACTTTCTGCTTTGCTCCAGTTCGCATAAGCCGGCAACTCGCACATAAGTTTTCAGAACACAACCAGGAAGTATCCCGTTCTACCCTTTCAATGATTGGTAGTTAGATGTTTGGATGACTGAAAAACTTTTTATGCCGCTCTCTTGTGTGTTGCCACAATGTGACGTCGCCGCTCCAAATGACTAATCATTTCATTTTATTTCTTAATTTACATTTAACGTCACCAAAAATTTACCTGTGGGGAAATTTTCATGCAAATCAGTCCTGTAGTTTTCCCTAAGTCTTCCTCACACACAGACAAAGAAACGCACAGAGGTGGAAACATAACCTCCTCCCTTGGACGAGGTAATAAAGTCCATGTAAACCCAGCTTGTGTCAAATACAAGGGATTAATTGATGTTGCTGCAGTATCAGTGAAATTTGATGGCATTAAAAGCAACAGTGACCATAAACGAAATGAAGTAGCTCCAAATCCTGACCTAGTAAATAAACTGTCAGATTAATATTAAATGTCTTATCACCCAAATCGTACATATTTTATTTTATTAAGCCACAAACTAAATACCATCAATCCAAAGTGAAGAGAGAGGCAGCAATCAAACTGAGCGTGCCCCCTGTATGCCCGAATGAACGGTGCGCTCTCACATGCACCTGATTACCAGCTTGGTGCAGCAGGGGACCCATTGATCCATCTCTGCAATCAGACTCCAATTAAGATGCATACTGTCTGAAACCAACATTAACTCCCCTCAGCAGCCAATCACAGCCTGGAGGATGGACCTGCTGGATGTATGTGTGTGTGTGTGTGTGTGTGTGTATGTGTGAGTGTGTGTGTGTGTAGGTAAAATCACAGATTCATCAATATTCAATCATCCTCCCGTTAAATCAGGAGATGTATTTCATCACAACACAAAACAGATTTTCCTTTTTTCCCCACATGTGTCATGTAATAAATTAGAAGCTGCCGAATTCAGAGTAAGACCACCATGATTAATTACATGGTGACGCCCTTTAAGAGCCTGAACGACGAGGGAAGGACATCCAGGAGAATTTAAGACGTCTCATCTCAGGTGGTTCCCTGATGGGAAAACTCTCTGCAGTGAGCGTGAGCAAAAAAAAAAAAAACAATCAATGGCCACACACACGCTTAATGGGAAAACACATCTCCTGAGCAGCCAGAGGAAGAAGAGCACTTCATCTTTTCTTCGCTCACAAGAACAGATATTTATTCAAATTCTGTGTGGGGAAAACGTCGCCCCGATAAAGCCTCCATGTCTGTTTTCTCTCTCATCAGTCCTCTAGATTATTGGTTTTTCAGTCCAGGCGTGCTTCATATGCAAGCAGCGGGAGTCTGGAGCCATGGCACACAAATGGTGGAAACGACTCGTGGACAAATGATTCCCTTCCTTGTAATGAATTGGTTTTACTGTGGGGTCATCTGCCGGGGGTTTAACATAGTCTCTGTTTTCTATTTTTCTGCAGCTGGCTGGTATTTTATGACAGACTTCTCAGAAAAACAGAAAGTAAGTACATTTACTTACAGTTGTTGGTTTGAACCCCAGCAGGTCTAATTGTCATGGGGTCCTTGAGCAAGACCGTGAACCCAATTTCCCCCCCCGGCGCTTTTGATGCATATGAGGAGATCCTTTTGTATATATATATATAAATATTATATTTTACCCACATAGCTCATATTTTACTCACCGGGAGGAGCTTTTATGTGAAAAACACTTCATAACTCCGATTTAGCCTAAATTGAACTCATATGAACCACCTACATGACAACTAACTTTTATTTTTCATATTTCACTGTAATTTTCATATTTCAAACACTAACAGGGCTTTTTTTTTCCCCAACCATTTGTCCAATCATGTCCAAATTAGCTCATATGAATCTACACAGGATCTATCCTGTATGCATCATATTTTACTCTAATAGTTCATATTTTATTCACTAGGGGGAGCATTTTGTTGTAAACACACTTCCTTGTCCATAACTTCCCAACCATAAGTCCGATTGTATCTAATTGAGCTCATATGAATTAACCCGAGGAAATCTGTCTTGTTTTATTCCTGATCTCAGAAAAAATAGTAATCTGTATTAATCTTCGTTGTTGAGTCATTATCGGATCGGATCTGATCTTAGAGCAGATTAATGACCTCAAAGAAATAGTTAGGTTGTGTCAATATGAACTGTTTGAGATTATCAGTGAGTCACTATGGGGGGATTGGGGGCTTTTAGGGGATATACCCTAGCGGTCAGGAACTAAAGCACAGGCCTATTTTAAGTACTACAAGTTTGGGAAAAGTGCTTTATGTTGAATTTCCCTCAGGATGATAAAGTATCCATCTATGTATCTAGATGGATACAGTGTTTTTAATAGTCGGTACTAATGAAACTTATGAACGTTTAATTCAAAATAGAGCTGTTTTGATGTGCATGATAAACTCATCAGCCATAACATTACAACCTCCTGTCTAATTGTGTAAGTCCGCTTTGGCCGCCAGAATACCTCTGCACTGTTCCTTTTCAGCAATTTTTGCTGCAGTACCTCCTCTGTGTGACACCACATCAGACAACACAGACTCGCCCTCACTTCCCATAGTTATTAAGGAGACTTGGCTGCTCACGACTCCGTCACCAGTTCCCCGTTTGTCCTTGCTTAGACCACTTTGGTAGGTTCTAACCCCTGCAGACCACAAACACCCAACAAGACCTGCCGTTCTGGAGATACCCTGACACAATATTCCAACCATCACAATTTGGTCCTAATCAAAGTCACTCAGATCCTCATCCTTGCCTTTTTTTTTTCATCTTCTGACACATTAACTTCAAGACAAGATGTTCCCCTGCGGCTGGATTTACACCTCCCACTGACAGGTTTCACTATAACAAGATCATCAATGTTATTCCGCAAGTTCTTGGAAGTGTTGAAATTAGCTCGATATCGCGATATCCGACCAATTCCTCCAAACTCTGCAAACTCCTCTCCCACATCACTCGATTGAACTTGTTGCACTTACCAAAGTTAAGGTTGAAATCTCCTCCACGTTCACGGTACATCTGGTAGACAAAGAAGCAGGACACGGGTTTGAGCAGCAGGCTGAGGATGGCCATTCCCACGCTGAAGCGGAACACATCCCTGTTATTCTGCAGGCTATTCAATGGGTAATAGATGGCAATATGGATGATGTCCGTCAATATTGTCAAGACCATTCCCATTAGAAACTACGGGAAACCAAAGAAAAAAGAGAAAGAGCGTTAATGGAGGAGGATGATGTGTCAGGCTTCAGACGTTTGTCCATTTGTGACTTGCATATGGACAATTAGAATAATTAGCATAATCACATAAATTGATGGTATTAAATGGTATTATAGCAACAGCTTGGAGTGGCTAGGGGACTTAATGATGACGATTATGTTGGATCCGTGTATGACTTTTATAAAATTCAAAATGACTGTTTCAGCCTGAGCGTGTCCCTATTTAAACAACCAGAAAATCAATTCCCAATTCATACGCCTCACACGCTGGAACCCCGTCTTCAGAACCAAGAGAGCTCACTGGTGTGGGTGTTGAGGTTTTATATGTTTTATATTAAGTCAGGTGCTGAAATATTGTCCATATAGGAGATTGTTATGTAAACTGAAAATGGTAATTTCCCCTAAATCCTCCCCAGACTATTGTCTAAAACCATACATTTCTAAGATAAACTTTGGACAACTCAGCGTTTCTGGGTTCACACTCCTGCAAAGTAGACAAAAGGAGAAGAAAGATCATTTTGAGTGGATTGGGACTTTGCAGCAGGGCTTGGTATACTTCTCAGAGTCATTTCCTGCTGCATACGCAATACTGGTCACTCCACGGCATTGTTACCAAACCCCAAACTATGAGACATGTTTTTCCCTTTTCAGGCCACTGATTGGAAACATGAGACATGCCGCAGGATCTGGGTTATTTGGGCGGATGGCTGAAAGTTTAATTTGCAATTAACTTATTAAATAAGCCTGGCAGACTTTGTGAAGCAGGACCTTGGTGCTGAGTGATGCAGCGTGAAGGTAACAGATACTGTACGGTGTTGAATTTACGGAATAGTATCAGTCTGAAAGAGATGCTCACAGATTGTCCAGCATTCCAGGGACAAATAGGTTAACACGGACACGCACCGCTTAGACTAAAGTTAGACTACTGTATGAGTCACATGATGTAAGGATCGCAGCCCGAGCGATGGAACCAAGGCGAAGACTCACCATGATCACAGCGTCGATTGAGTCCCTGTGTGCGATGGCCCAGACCCCGACGGCTAAAACAGTGAAGTTCCCCCACGCAAAGGAGGAGGGCAGCCAGGCCATGCACCCCCTACAGCAGAAACACAATTCACACAAGACAGGGTTTTAAGAATCGTGACAGTCCACCTAACCGACACAGAGCTTTAAGACTGGGATACTTTGGAGAAACTGTTTCAGAAGTCTGACATTAAAGTCATTATTCTGGCATTTTTTAAATAAATATCCTGGAAGCGGAATTCTGAGAGTAAAAGGTAAAGTCAGAATTAATTTATTTATTAATTATCTGAATTAAGTCATCATTCTAAGTGTCAAGTCAGAATTCTGACGTTTTTCCCGCCAGCATTTTTATTTTTATTTTTTTTAAGCCAAACTGATTTTAAATACGACCTTTTTCCCAGGGTTATTTTTATTTTTTTACTTTATGAGGATGAAGGCTGATTTCTGGTTTAATCTCAGAATTCTGTCCTTCCAAGTCAGAATTGTGACGCTAAAAACATAATAATAATAATTCTAACAATATTTTCCTTAAATTTTAAATGACAACTATATTGAGAATAAAGTCATTATTTGAATATTTAGTTAGAATTCTAATTCTAAAGTCTTTTTTAAGTCAGAAAAAT
Source organism: Lophius piscatorius (assembly GCA_009660295.1). Classification (NCBI taxonomy): domain Eukaryota; kingdom Metazoa; phylum Chordata; class Actinopteri; order Lophiiformes; family Lophiidae; genus Lophius; species Lophius piscatorius. The sequence goes on along the minus strand of VRLP01000769.1, from coordinate 62,899 downwards.
AAATTCAGGGTTCTGACATTATTTTCTGACCTTTGGGAAAATCAAATGAGGTTTTAAAATTTAAAAAAGAATGACTCAAATGACTTTTTGTAAGAATGCCAAAAAGTAAGTTAGAAATCAGGTTAAGTCATAATTAAGTCATAATTTTAAGTGTGAAGTTAGAATTGTGACGTTTTTCCGGCCAGCATTTCTTTTCCTTTTTTTAGACTTCTTTCTATTAAGTCATAATTCCAAAATTTTAGAATTCCGCCTTTTTCATTGGGGTCATTTTTTTCTCTCACATTAATAACAATTTACTTGGAAATTTGATTTAATTTAATTTCATAATTTTGTTCCTTGAAGTCAGAAAAAGTCATAATTCTGATTTTATTTTTCAGAATTCCTGACTTTTTAAAAATTAGAATCCTGCAGAATTCTGAGTCAGAAAACTGAGAATTAAGTTAGAATTCGGACTTTTTTGTTATAGCTTTAAAAAATAAAACCCAACGGATTACAATTCTTGAGAAATATCCAAAATTCTGAAAATCAAATTCAATTCCGATATTTTTTTCTTCTTCTGGCATCAAAGCAAAATCTGATTTATCGGCGGATTCGAAAGAGAAAGTGAAATCATGCGGCCAAACTCTCCTCCGTCGTGAGAATACGTGTGTGTGGCCACGGAGGAGAGAAATTCCTCGGGCTTGTGGGAGAAAACAATGTGCCCGCACTCACCATATTGTCAACAGCCAGTGGACCAGGACTATGGCCTGTGATGAAGAACAAAACACAGTTGTTGAAAGAGAAAAACAAACCTTCTTAAGACTTTCACTTCAGTTTAAAACAGTTTAAAGATGGACCGAATCATCAAAAAGAAATATTCACCAATATTCTAATTATTAGTCAGCTAAAAACAATTAATAATAATGATGATTCCTCGTTTTTCCCCACTTTGACACCACAGCGAAATCTAAGAAACTTCCATGGGAATATTTGACGTCATTCTTTCACTCCAGAAACTACAGAGCCAAATGTAAAACATGTGATCAGTGTAGCATCCAGCACAAAATGTGAAACTGCATCGGGACGATTGATTTCATGGCTTCACTGATTAACAGCATGACACACTCGAACCAGAATTATTTCAAAAGTCACATTCGGTCACCCTCTCGCGTCACATGTTCAAAATCAAATTGTTTGAGATGTGATTGAGAGACGCTCTCACTGGTGTTGGTTCTTTATAGACCGGCATAAAAGGTCAAATCTAATTCAATGTCCCTTCACTTCAAATCCAATAACATGGTATGTTGGGATAAGTTCACTTGATTTAGACACAAAAACCAGTGAAGGAATGATACGTTTGACGTAATAAAAAAAATCTAGATTATGCTTTATCAAAATCTGAATGAATCATCTCAAATATTATCACGTAAGGATCCGATCCATCTCCAGGTTATTTACCCTCTCCACAGGCCCATCACATAAACAAAGCAGAGAATCATCTTATATGTCCTTATATGTCCTTTTTTAGCCTATATCTCAGTCACTCATCAAAAAGAACACCAACATTTCACGTCTTTACTCAGATCTGTGTCTCCAGCAGAGGCAGGTAGTTGGCACATAGGATGATTTATCAGAATTGAGCAAAAAAGTAGAGGTCATGACCGAGGTCTGAAGCAGAGAGGCTTCATCAAACATGAGAATGAAGTAAAGAGCGATCTCACCTTCAGGTTTATGGCAGGGATTTCCATAATACACTAATCTGTCAGTGCAGCTCTTCTACTTGTTGATGGGGCTACATGAAAGGTTCCTCTTGCACAAACTTCTCCTCAAAACTCCTCCTCCCCTCAGCTCAGCCTGCAAACATGAACCATGTGACAGCAGCCTGACTGCCTCCCATGTGACTTCCTCCTCCTCCTCCTCTTTAAGGAGGGAAGAAACCACATGAACATCAACACTGGTCACAGATTCTCTAATTTCCTGTTTTCAGTGGGCCTCGTGTGACTCCACCTGACGACTGTGTTTTATCAGGAATGTCCGTCTGAACGCTGACAGCAAACAAATAAATGAATGAATAAATAAGTCAAATAAAATGGTTGTTTTTATTGTTATGCCAACAAATAAAACATCTCAATTTATAATATTTACATATATGTATACGTCTGTATGAAGTTTGTGCATATTATTTATTTTATTATATCATCATTTAATATAATAATTAATAATAATTAATAATATAATAATATAGGGCGGCTGTGGCTCAGTGGGTAGAGCGGCCGTCTCCTAATCAGGAGATCGGAAGGTAGCCGGTTCAAATCCCACCAGGGTCTACTTGTCGTAGGGTCCTTGAGCAAGACCCCCAAACTCTACCTCCTGTGCCGCCCACTGCTCCCTCAGATGGGTCAAATGCAGAGAAATAATTTCACTATGTTGTATTGTGTATGACTCTATGTGACTAATGAAGGATTCTATCATTATATATATATATATATTTCTCTCTATACATACATATTTCTATATAGATATACATATTTATATATACATACATGTATATACATATAAACATAAATATACACTATATTGTATGTGTTTATGTATACATACGTACATACTTCCAAACATATACATATATAACTTTTGGATTTTCAATAGTACCTTATATTTATGTATAGGTGTCACGAGTTGCAAAGATAAAAGCAATTAAGATTAAAAAGTAGATTCAATTTTAACTCCAGCAGCAGCATTCTGAATACGGCCAAGTTGCCGAACAGCTCATGTTGACAACGATGTCGCTCTTATCTCTTTTCAGCTGGAGAACATTTTGGTGCATCCAATCACTGATTTTGCTCCATACAGCGATACCGACGTTCTACAGGTTCCTAATCCCCTGCTGAATTCAAATTCAAAGAGTCAGGACAGTGTCAGAAAACCTGGATCAAATCAGAATTCCGACATAATTAGTAAGTAGGTATGAAAAAAAAAAAAAATTAAACCAAGAAAATCAGTCGGAATTCTTAATAGTCCTGATATGATATTCATATAAATCCTGACATTATATTCATTCTCACAATCTTACATTTATTAAAAAGTCAGAAAAATTATTGTGATTTAATAATGTGAAAAATAATTAAATTCTGAATTCATGTTTCTGTCCTAAAAAGAAAGAATTCTCAGATCTAAATCAGAATTCTGAGTTTACTTATCATGGCTCTTTTGGATTTTGCTCTTTAGTGGGAGCTTTTTGTGGAGAACAGTTTGTAATTAGTAACCTCACACGTATAAGTAAACCGTATTTATCTTCATTATAGAGTCACAATCTGTCTCTTGCTGTGGGTAAAGACAGCGTAGGCCTAGTTGTTGATGTGGGCGCCAACGAGAATGCCCTGCGATGATCTGAGCTAAGTCGGATTTTAACCATCTTTTGGACTATCCTATATCATGCGGTAAATGATTAATGGGAACTTTTATCCGATCCCGTTCCCACAGACCCGGTCGCTTCAGGGAAATCCTCCACACCTGGCTGAAGTCTGCCCGTATGGCTCGGAGAGTCCCTCTAATCCACAGCCTGTCTTAGAGCCTTTTTATACCAGACCTTTTATACGGTTCTGTCCCTCCACAGGTCTGACTGTTAACATCACACACCTTTACCTCCAGCTCTTAACACCTGCTCACATGCAAACCAGACAGCAGGAAGCGCGGGGCGTATCTGTGTCATCTCTGGCTGTTTAGTCGTGCCTCCAAAACAGCTGATTAATTATAAATAAATAATTGACTTTCCTATGCCAACCTGCTCAACTAACAATATGATGTTACGCTGCCATAAAGCCGTTGTCCATCAGTGTTATTCCATCCATCGGTTTTCTGGCTCACCTGGGGACAGGTCGCAGTGGCAGCAGGTCCTACTGGGTATCCACATGTCCCATTCTCCAGCAATGCTCCACGGCTCCTCCAGATGAGATATACAAACCCACTCTAACTTCTGGGTCTACCCTTGACCTACCTAGGAAAATCTGAGTGTCAAAAACATCTCGTCTGGCTCCTTTCGAGGAGAAGGAGTAGCTGAACTTAACTCAGCCACCCTTCATAGGAAGCTGACTTCAGCACCCAGCTGCTTGCATCAGCGGGTGCAGTATTTTCAACGATATCGATACTAGTATCGGGATTGGGGCATTCCTAATTTCGGTGAGAGAAAATGAGATTTCATTGAGACAAGTATGAGACGTTTTACAGAATTTGAGGTATAATATGTCAAAAACCATCTGAGAAGCAGCTAAAGTCAGCTGTTTTTTTATTATTATTAATAGAAGAACATAATTTGAGTTTGGCGATTATGATTGGACATTCAATCCTCCCTCTAGATTTGTTTTTTGTGAAGAAAGTGAACCAATTTCTTGAATAAGAAGCACGTAAATATGATGTAAGATCCAGGTTTAGTTATATCCCCTGTGCTTCTTAAAACTTCTCATCAAATGATCTATGCCCGTTTTGCTCTATTTTTGTTGTCCCTAAAGTTTATGACGTCGGCAGAATTTGTTTACTCCTATATGCTGTTCTCGCCGTTGTCCCTTTGAGAACGCCCTGATGGTGAAAAGTTGGGTTAAGATAGCAGCTATGGCGATTACTTACTCGAAGACAGGCCTCGCGTTGCTGATGTGGAGCTGCAGCTCTGCCGGGATGTGGCTTTGTGTAATCTATCACTTCACTGGCGGTTGGCCAGGTTTCAGCTCTCCACCAGTGCATTCTCTCAGAGGTAAGGATTAAAAATACATCACTACTGCTTTTATTCTGCCCTCGTAAATCAGGATGGCACAATCAAAGTCTGACTGAGGCGGCGGTAAGGAAAAGAAAAACGAGTCTTACTCTCTCCATCTAATCAAATATTGATACAGATATGGGCCTCCTGTGATCGGAACAGAGAGGCGTTGTTATTGCCCCGACTCGCTCAGGCCGTGTTAAAAGGTTCTGACACAGTTCAGGGTAGTTTGGAGATAATGAGCTTCAAAGACTTCAGCTCCTATTTCATCGCCGAGAGATAGATGGCGGATTACGAATGATAGAAACGTTAAATGTCATGAATTCTTCTGAAGCACAAAAGGAAGGAAGGAAACGAGAACATGTCACTCCGCTCCAGAAGGTGTGTGTGGTAAAGACTGATTACATTCAGTCCACAGCTGAACCCTCAAAACACAGTTCAGCCTAATATTTAGGATTTACGTTTCTTATTCGTACAATTTCCGTGCATTTGGATTACATCATTTTAAAATAAATAAATATTTCCTAACAATTATAACTATACTAATCTCATAAATTTCAACCAATTGAACTCGAGCCATGTCTTCTACAACGTAGTCATATATTTTTTTTTTATCTAATTGAACTTAATTGTTTTAATAATTAACAGATTTAGGCTGATTGTATGTAATTTGTAGGTCGCATTATTTCATTTCATGTTTGGGTTCATAACTCAAAATCTGATTCACATTTGGTTTTCTAAATGAAATTTGCAGCGTTAAGTATCGTCTTTTACTATTAAGGGTCCTTTATCCCCCCCCCTAATTCCCTGATTTAAAGAAATTAACATATTCAAATCCAATATTTTTCGGGAAACGTTCTACACAGTACAGGCGTGGGTTTTGCTATTCTGCAACTTTTAAGTATATGTTTTGTTTCCATGGTTACACGATTTTTCTGTGAGTAAAATCAAATACTGTTAAATATTTTTTTCACAAATTATTCAATACTGGAGAGGTGTTTTAATATTTTTTATATTCAAGCATTTTATTTTGATTTCAAGTTTGACCCTTTTTTTTAAAAAAAAAAGTATATTTTCCGGATATATACTGTATATATACAAGAATTGCAATTAACAAGGACAACCTACTGATTTTGTATCAACAGTTTTTCAACAACATTAAAACCTTCCTTGTGTGGGAATATGAATATTTTATGCTTAGTCAGAAAAACTACAGAGGGAGATTTATTTTTTATTTTACATGATTTTTGATGATTTGAGTATACATACTTTAAATTAAGAGGGATTTTTACATAATTGTTTGAGCGTATCACGTACCTACAGGGCTGCATTCAGACTGTAGATCCATTAAATGGTCCTGCATAAGCTGTTTGGAGGAAAATTCGGAAAGATCTATCCAATCGTTTCACACCAGAGACAGTTTCCTTGTAGGTTTTTAATCACGAAAATGAAAGAGAGAGAAGAAATAGCATATAGACGCGTGTTTAGGTACAGTATAAATTAAACATATAATAAAACGTGTAAAAGAAAGGTCAGATGAGCGTCTCATTATATAGTTGAGTACATTTGGAGAGAAGTGGTATCGGTTTAACAAAAAGTTTTTCAAACACATATTTACAGCACAGGACAGCAGGCGTGCTTCAAATAGCAATTTACACAAAAAAAACCCAAAAAACACTTCATGTATTTTAACAGAACTCCAGTTTTATGTGTGTGTTTGTGTGACAGCTTGAAGCAGAAGAATCTGAGAACATTAGAAATGTTTGTAAACATTGCTTGAGTCAGATCAGCAGAGAGAGAGAAGATCAGATGCAGGAATAACGCTGAGAAGCATTTTTAAACGATACGTAACCAACAGGAAGTAAAATGGTGGTAAACATGAAGATACAAACAATAACATGTTTACACAGTTTATCCAGTAATGAGATGCCAGTAAAGTATTTTTATGCCTATTTAACACAAATAGGGTTTTACCTTCTTGTGACTTTGACTGAATAAGTTTTGATATTAGTTCCTGATTTCTTCTATTGTTGTGTTTTTCACACTAAACTGTGTTGGATCTTCATTGTCATCAGGTCCGGTGTGTCTGGTCCAGCTGAAACCAGTTCATAGCACAGTTTCGTAGTTTTGTGGATAGAGATCCTTTTTGGTTCAACAAACACAACTAAATAATAAACTTTGTATTTGGTGTTTACTCGGGTTGTTTTGATGTCAAATTGATTTTGAAAATCAGAGTTACGGATAATAAAAGAAGACAGTTGGGCGTGAGACACAAACTGAAGTAGAAGAAATCAGGAGGTGGTCAAGATTCTGACCTGATGCTGGAGGGAATTACATTTAATTAACACTGTTGCTAATTCGCTGAAACTAAAGTAGAGCAAAGAAACGGCTGGACGAGAAGCTGTGGCTTCTTCAAACTATATATCCTCTTGAGTTCCCTGTTATTTTGTTTTAATTCTCCAGATGCCTTGAATATATTGGTCAGTCACAAGTGTCATGTGATGACTCGGCTGTTTTATCGAGTATGTCCTGGGGTCATTTTTCCTGTTCCTCCTCCTTCTAGCTCCTGCATCTTGTCCCACACCTCATCCTCCTCCTCCTCCTCGTCCTCCTCCTCTTCTTCAAATAGTGATGAAGCCTCCTTGGTCACTGCTGACCGACTCCGGTACCACGCAGCGACCCCTCCTCCTTGTCACGCGTCGCTTCCGATGAAATTTAGCATAACAGCGAAGCCCTGAAAGATCATAAATACTGTGTTATCTAAACAGATGAAGGAAGTTCAGCAAACATAAACATGTTTTTCATCTGTAAACTTGTACTTTACTACATACTTAACGATATCACTCTGTCTTTCCAATGAAATACATCGTATTTTGTTGGTTGGCTGATCAGACCAGTTGTTTGAAACCATCATTAAACGAAGCAGAATTGGATTCGGGGGGGGCTGTGAAACTATACTAAATATATGCTGCCCTATTGTTTACAGGAGCTTTTTCATTTGGTAACATAATAAATTTTCAGGCTGGGCAACGATTCAAGCTGCTGCCGCCGGTAGAAGCACCGCCAAACCCAAACTTTCTTCCCTTGATAACAATCCTACAGGGCTACAGACCCCCACCAGCCCACAAAGAGACACACCAGTCCGCCTCACAGGCAGCGTTTAAACTGCATCAGTTAGCTAAAAACACCTTTTCCCTTTACAATCTAAGAAAGCTCAACATTCATACAACAACATTGCAAAAACATGCTGTAGTATGAATGCCAGGCCAGTAGTAGGCAGTGCAATAATGGAATCTATCACGTCCAAACACTGTTTTGATTGTTTAATTGATGCATCTCCTTAGTGACGTTTGCCCACGCTGGACCACATTATGCTATCGAGGAGATTTATATTATAATACTGAAATGCACCTTTGCTATCTCTGTGTCTCGTGTCTTCAAATGGGTCCTCATACTGGAACATTCCAGTACACACTCCACTACACACTCCAGTACACACTCCAGTACATACTCTAGTACACACTCCAGTAAACACTTTAGTACAGACTCCAGTACAGACTCCAGTACAGACTCCAGTACACACTCCAGTACACCCTTTAGTAAAGACTCCAGTACACACCATAGTACACACTCCAGTACACACTCCAGTACACCCTTTAGTAAAGACTCCAGTACACACCATAGTACACACTCCAGTACACACCATAGTACACACTCCAGTACACTCCAGTACACATAGACATTATGAGAAGAGCAAATCTAAACCTAAACCAGGCCGAGGTATATTACCAATGTACATGAATGAATCTGGAATGATATATGCCTCCAAAAACACATTTTGTACTCAAAACTATTTCTCATGAACATCTCTGTTTTGAACGACAGTGTCCATTTTCTACTGATTCTGGATACTAAAGACCCCTTATTGATTTGATTGATGAGTTGATGACATTTAAAACATTTATTATCTGTGAGACCTGGGGGAAAATGGCTCAAATACACAACTGGTCATGAGAGATGAAGTTCCTGCTATGTATCTAGACGATAAAAGTGCCATCAAGTGGTGTAGCACAACCACTGCCTGATCCCTGCTTCCTGTTTAATGAGAACATTAACACTCTTTTGTCCGTACAGTAAAGGTCACCAATTGATATCAATCCTTTGTTTCATCCATCAAAGAGTAAAAGTGTATAAAAGCAATCACTTCCTGTTTTTATATTAGGTTCAAATCATATACCAGTCTGTTTTTTGGCTGGAATCAAACCATTATCCTACTGATAGCAGGATCTAGTTGATTAAGCAAGTTTTCCAGAATGTCAATTACTTTAAGCAGTGAGTTCTATGTCAAATGATCCAGCGCCACATCGTAGTCCAGTTTGATCATGGTCTACTCACTCACCTTCCTCACACATGCAGTCATCGTAGCATTTGTTGTTGAGGCCTCGATTGTGAGCTTTGCACTCATGTTGTCTCAGGTCACAACAAGAACCTTTAACAGGCAGATCACAACCGTGATGAAACAAGTGTGATGTCACCAGGTACATCATTCATGTGAAAAACTGACAAATCACTACTACAAGTATAAAATGTTCTTACATCAACATTTTTTAGTAAAATCAAGCGATAGATTTTGTGTTTTTGACCACAGGACAGTTGTATTGTGGTCCAGACCGACATTGATAGTTCTGACTGACCTGGGAGACAGTCCAGGTGGTGGTCACATGGCTCGATGACATCAGCATCCACAGTCACGTTTCCACTGCTGAGGTTCTTACTCCGCCTTTTGTCTGCGGAAGGAAAAGGAAATATGCACAGCATACATTACAACACAGGTCATATTTGTGTAACTGTTTAATTCTCAAGTAACATTATGTCCAACATAGTGTAGGTCCCCCTTTTCCACAAAAACAGGTCTAATATATCGAGGCATGGACCCCAGATCTCTGAAGTTGTGCTGTAGTTTCTGGCACCAACAAGTGAGGGACAGATTCTTTAAGTCCTTTAGGTTGAGAGGTGGGGCATCCATGTATCTGACTTCTTCTCAATTGGATTGAGATTTAAGAAATTTTGAGGGTGATGTCATCCCCTTGAATTTGTTCTGTTCCTCAAACCATTCTTAAACCGTTTTTGCAGAGTGACACGTGTCCTGCGAAAGAGGCCACAGCCAGGAGGGAATACCAATCCATCAAGGGGTGTGCTTGGTCTGCAACAATCTTTAAGTAAATAACAAAATAACATCTGCATAAATGGCAGGACTCAAGGTTTCCCAGCAGAGCATTGCATAAAATCATGGAGCTGCCTTCCTGGTGGCGCTTCCTACAGTAGCCACTCTGTGGGATTGAAATGCATGGGCTAGTCTTCCATCCATATGCACATGGAGAACCTTGAGCACCCATGACCCAGTCACCAGTTCACCAGTTGCCCTTCCAAAGACCATTTCGGTAGGTACAGACCACTGCAGCGAGGAATACCCAACAAGACCTGCCATTCTGGATCTCTGACCCAGTGGTCTAGCCATCACAATATATCTCATGTCAAGTGGGCTAAATTCCTTTCTCCTCCTTCCAACAAATCAACTTGCTGCCAAATATATTCCACCCACATGAGGACAGGTCCTCATCTGAGGCATCTTCTGATAGATGCAACTGTGATGAGATAAAAAAAAATGTTGTTCTGACTTCATATGTCAGTGGTTATAATGTTGTGGCTTGTTAGTGTATACTGAAGATATATCATAGTTTTTGATCCAGACCAGTTTTTACCAACTTCTCATTAGAAACACGAAGATGAAGATAGATTGGAAAAGGTACAAAAGTCTTCTATTAACTGTTTGGACAGTACAATGAGAACATGAGGACTTTAGTTGAGCATTCCCTCTATTTTCTGTATCTGTTTATCTTACGGGAACTGTTACCTATCACAGCTGACATAGGATGAAGGTGGGGTACACTAAGGAAAAGGGAACAAATTCACCTATTCTGAAAGTTTTGGACTGTGAGTGGAAGATGGACTACCTGGAGAGAACCCACTCAAACATGGTGAGAACATTCAACACACAGAAAGGCCCCAAGTGGATTCGAACCCGGAACCTTCTTGCTGTGAGGCGACAGTGTAACGCATCGCTGCCCCATGAAAGTACATGTCATGTTCATCCAACAGAACCCTCCAAGAATCTCATTTTGCATGACTGAGCTGCAAAAAAGAAGAAGCTTGTTTACCTTTCACCACGTACATGCAGCAATGTTAACATGCTACAGCCATAACTATATAACCACTGATGGATAAAGTAACAACATTAATTATCTCATAACAATAACACCTGTCAGTGGGTGGGATTACATTACACTATTCATATATTCATCCTGAAGCAATCAATGAAAGGCATCTCCAACACCGCAGCAACACCTTCATCTATTTGTAAATCTATATTTTTTTTATTGCATTGTCAGTTTTGCCTGGTATTGTGCAGGAAACACTCATAGTCTCCTCAATGTAATTGATGTTGAAAACCTTTTGATTACTGTTAATTATTCATACATCAATTTTTTGTTATCCTCTTCAGGATCTGGGGGGCTGGAGCCTATCCCAGCTGACATCGGTTTACAGGTGGGGTACACCCTGGTCCACAGATTCATCAAAAAGTCAACACATAGAGACAAACAACCATTCATGCTCTAATACTGCCTACTATTAATCTTTTTAGATTTTATTACAAAAGACCCACAATCAGAATTAAGCCTAATTACCAACCTTTCTTCTTGGAAGTGGGCCAGGTATCCACCGGTTTCATGTCCTCATAGTCTGTCCAATCAAAGAGGGCCATGTCCAACGTTGGCATCACCTCTCCTTGTTCTTTTCCTTTTCCAGGCCTCTGAAAAAACAACACGCTCACAATAAAGTACTCTTAAATAAACACTCAATTACCAGCTTATCTCATCCTCCAGTAAAAGATCGGCTCAAATGTGCATATCTGAAAACTTGTGACAGGATCCGACCTCTGCAGCGAGTGCAGAGGTCGCCTCAGCGGTGTATGACTTTGTTATGATTGGTTGGTAGAGTAGCCGTTGAACATGTTGAGGGTGATCACACATCAGATTCCTCAGTTGTGGCGTGTCTGTGTCGATTCATAAAATGTGTCAGACAGTCAACAGGGGCAGCAGCAGGGCAGAAACAGCCAATCGATTGGTGATAGAGAACATGACTGCCAGCAGTCTGGAATATAAAATAGGTATCACAGCATTTATATACTCCAAGCCTTCAATCTATAATAATAGATTTAAGATTACATTTCATTACAAACAACATATGGATTTACTTCTGACCGGTGAAAGCAGCAGGCAGGGGATTAATAAAGTTATTTAGCTTAATGCAGTCAGATAGTGACCGGTTGTCCTGGCTTGTACTATACTGGATGTTTGATTTTAAGATGAGATTAAATGAAAGAACGATAGTTGAATCACTCAAACCACTAATCGTAGCGGCAGCTAAAATGGAAATGCATTTTTTAAAGCAATTTTTTATTTTGATTCTTTTCTTTCTTTTTAAAATCTACTAATAACAGTTAGAAGAGGTTAGCCAAACAGATTTTCACCAAATTTTGCATGGCGCTGAATTGTGAGTTAGGAAAGAGCTGATTCAATTTTGAAGTGGGATGGTTCAGGGGGGCGGAGCTACATGGGCAATAGGCCTAAGAGCGAATCTGATTGGCCCCTGAAGTGCCCTGTCATTTTTATCATAGCAAATCTCTTTCATAGAATAAAGTTTAGAGAATAAAGAATAAAGTGTTAGTTTATGGTGTTGGAACCTGTATAGGTGTCTGCCACGCTCTGATACGCCATGTTTGCCGCAGTTCTACTCCTTCAGGATCCAAAATTTTGGCAAGGGATTTGTAAAACTAGGTTTTTCTTGTAAAACTAGAAAAACTCCTCATTTTTTTTCTACCAACCCCCTTAAAAGCATCTTGATGCATCCACTGCAGCCGTCCACTGACAATTTCCTCCAAGTGCATCGTTTAGGTACTTCGACATCATTGGGATACTGTGCTGCTTCAGTGAAGGTTCGACTTAAGTCTAAGTTAACTTCCCAACTTGTATAAATTTCAATAGGAAATTGTTGACATTAATAATTAAGATTTTGACAGGTGAGAAATGAATTACAAATAGGATTAATGAGAAAATCTGCACGGTATAATTTACTTCATGGATATGGAGGTTTGGAATTACAATAATGCAAATGATTATAAGCCTCCTGTTGCTAATAAAGCTCTTGATTAAATGTTAAAAAGTCTTACTATACATTACAGAATGTGGTTCTATCTTAATGCATTCATTCTTGAGATGGATAATGTGAACCTTTGAGTCTGTTTGCGACAATGACAGCATTACCGATCTAGACCTACGCTGTCGTCCCCGACAGCTAGGGTATATCCCAGAAAAAGACCCCAATCCCCTGTGTTGTACAAGCAATCCCCCTGATTGCACTCCTCAAATTAAATGTGAATGATTATCTCAAATGGTCCAGATTGACTCAACCGAACTATTTCTATGAAGTAAACTATATGCACTAAGATCAGATCCCATAGTGACTCAATAATCAAGATAAATACAGAAAACTGCTTTTTTGAGCTCAGTAATAAAACAAGACTGATTTCCTTCTGTCGATTTATATGAGCTATTTTTTAGACAATGATGAAAAACTGTGTTTCCCACAAAAAGCTCCCCCAATAAGTAAAAAAGTAACTAAAATTTAAAATATATAATTAGGACATAATTGGACAGATGGTTGGGGAGTAAAGAAAAACAACAGTGACCGAGAGGTTATAAAAAAGTTCCCCCTAGATAGTGAAATATGAACTATTAGAGTAAAATATAAAATATAAAAGATAGATCTCCTTGAGTCGATTTATATAGTCCAAAATTAAATTGAATTGGACCAACGGTTGAGAAATTATGGCCTGAAAACGTTTGGAGCTAAAACTCAGCCTAGTAGCAGAAATATATGACTGACCTTTCCCAAAATCAATCCAATTCTTCCTGGCTTATCAGCGGGGTTTCGCTGTTTTAAAATATATCTAACTGTCATTATGTAACCGATAAGAAAAATCAAGCTGAATTTAAAAAAAGAAATAAATTTGAAAGACTCCGCCTTGAATTGATAAACTGTAATTGATGTAAATGAGGGACTCTGACTTTCCTCAAGGACTCATTTATTGTAATGTATTTAAGAAGTGCTGTTAGGTTTTACAGTGTAAACGTGTTAGAAAGACTTTCAAATGCATCATGTTGAATATTTGGTGCCATATATCAAAAGTAAAGATTGGGCTTTTGAATGGAAACAGATCCATACCTGTTTCCTCTCACCCTCAGGAAAGGTGACCTTATGGAAATATCATTAAGATGAATTGCGGTGCTCCCTATCGTGCCCGGCTGCTCATTAAACCATCAGCAGAAGATCGAACACTAATTAAGAAGCCTTGCCACATGATTGTGCTACTGGACCAGGGTCCAGCAGAGGCGCCGGCTCTTTTCTTGGTCTGTGCTCACAGCAAAGACAGAGGCTCCTGACCCCTCATCATCAGACTGACAGTCCAGTGTGTAGAAATCAAACTGTTCAACAAGGAAGGCAAACATAGCTGACATTTTCTCACTAAGACGTCCAGCGGGTGCTGAAAATCAGAGCACAACTCACATGTTTCTCTTGCTGGTATTTGTATTTTTGTCTCTGTATTTTTGTCTCTGAGACATCAATAATATGGATTATTGATGTCCTGATGCAAAGGTAAATCCTCGAAAGCCTCCGGTCCCCTGCGATGTATTAATAATCTGAAACAGTCCATCTCAACCTAATCATTTCTATGAAGTCAGCAATCTGCATTAAGATCTAATCCCATACGGAATAATCAAGATAAATACAGTTAACTGGTTTCTCTGAGCTCAGTAATAAGACAAGACTGATTTCCTTGTGTCAATTCATGTCAGCTAAATTTAGACACAGTTAGACTTATGGTTGGGATGTTATGGACGATAAATAGTTTTTTCCACAAAAAAGTTCCCCCCTAGTGAGGGAAATATGAACTTTTTACAATGCAACAATATGAAAGATTGATCTCCTTGTGTAGATTCCAAGGAGCCAATTTGGACATAATTGGACAAATGGTTGGGAAGTAATGGAAAGAAAAGGTATTTAAATCCTGAATAAAAGTACTAATATATTCCTGCTTTGAAAACCTCACTTAAGTACTAAGAAGTAGTCAATTCACTGAAGAAATCCTTCATTTTATTACAAACAGTTAACACCAAGGCATTTGTATATATAATGGATAAAGTGGCATATGTTGGAAATATTCAAGGATAGTTTAGAAGGCCGATGGACAGATAGATCAGCTTCTGTCTTAAAATATGACTCAAATCCATCAGCCTAATCATTCATAAGTCCCAGCAGAGTCATCAGCCGCCACCACCACCAGTATCCAGACTCCAAAGATGTGATATACCTGCTGTGGCTCAGGACAGAGACGCTTCAATTACAATCTCCCCGAAGACCTTGAGCAAATAACACTTTCTGATGGACATCTTTTCATCATTCTCCATCTCTTATGATTTAAATACGATCAAAGGAAATTCTAGAAAAAGAAACATCCAGCCTCATCTTAACTGTGTCATCCTGAGCAGCACTCCCCAACAAACCCCCCGCTGCTGAACCTGTATCTGAGGCACATATTTCCCACCAACGCCCGACAAGCTGTTAAGCGTTTGTAACAGCAGCTGTGACAAAGCTTTCACAAAGTGGGCCCTGGCTCCATACCCATTGATTTCAGATGCCATCTTTCCCTTAGAGGGACACGTTTGCGTGGTTCCAAGATTAAAGCTAGATTACGGAAAGACGAGTGTTTTTTTTCCAAACAAACGCTGCTTATGGCTGCTGTTGAAGCATCATGCTGGGAGAGTGTGACAGTTGGTGAGTGGTGCCGCACGCATTCCTGATTATTTTTCAATGCTTGTGCCGACAGCCGGACACACACACACACATATAAAAAAAATGTCTCTGTGCTCGCATACATTTTGTTCTGCTATGGTTTCTAATATAGGGAGGTAGTTTCCTAGAGATGCCAGAGGCATACTTTTATTCTGTGGAACATTCTCATATTTTTCAAACACACTGCAACCACGAGCCAGTCAGTTTGGTCCGCTGGATCATATCCATCACACGCAGCATTTTCAAGCTCACATTGTAAAGAATGCCATTGCCAAAATGAGCTATGAGGTTTGCAGCAGCATAGCGGTGGTAATGGGGCCCATTCTGGCTCCGTCTCCCGCGGCACACTGGGATCACGCTGAGGCAAAACAGACGCTGCCTTTAATAAGCACTTGAGTTTTCGTTGGGGTTACCTGGGGTTTGGTCGAGGCCGGGGGCAGCGTTGGGGGATGCTCGTTCATCACCGTGGTAACCATAGAAGAGCCGGAGCCAAAGACGGCTCCGGTGAGGGAGGGGGTTTCACTGGGTGGGGACTGGGCGCTGTGGGAGGGGGAGGTGGCAGATGAGGAGGGAGGGTCCTCGAAAAGGTCCTCATCCTTGAAGCTCAGGTCTGGCTCAGGAAGGAAGACTGGACAAAAAGGATATACAGAAAGAGAAGAAATAAATTACACCACTACTGGCAAAATGTATATGGCTGATTCAGATTTTTTTAATCCAAAGTTTTGAAATCATAATGAATAATATATTTGCAAATTTTTGGCATTTGCATAAGTGCTCTTATTTTGAAGGATTACAGGGGCAGCAAAGACGCTGGTCAGCATTGTGTATGTGTCTGACCTACATGTCTGCCTTCCCCGCGGTGCATTTCTTAAACCAATTGTATGACATTTCGAAGTGAGTGAAAATAGGACTCTGAAAGCCTCGTTCAGTCTATTATATGTTCTATGTCGGCTGTGTTCAAAGACTTCGGGGATTGTGCCTGGCTCAGTGCTCTCAATAACTTTAGCCACTCTGCCAATGTAAGCTTCCTGAAACTTGCTATATTCCTCGGGGTGAATCATTTTGAAGTGTCTGACTAACTTTGTTGTGCCGACGCTTACGGGGTTTTTACGCCGCAGCTTCGTTTGTACTTACTTTTTAAAAATTCAGAGCCGTGTTTACACCCTAGTTTATAAATGAAGTATAAACCATTTATAAATCCTTCTGTACAGTGAAAGGTATTGGACCCTCTCCTGATTACTTTTATTTCATACTGAATTCTAACCGTTCATCAAATACAATTTAACACAAACAAATGAAAACAACCAATCAAGGTGAATTGATAACTGTAAAATTGTTTAGGGGTGTGAATGTCAGTATGAGTGTTTGGCTATGTGTTGGCCTGGTGAAGAACCGGCAACTTAACCAGGGTATCAGCAGGGATAGGACCAGCCCTACACTGCTGGATAAGTTAAGCAGTTACAGAAAAGATTATGCAGGGAAAGCAAAAAAAGGTATTTACCCTTGACTCCCCAAAACTATCAAAATATAGTGATAACTCGTTTCCTACTGGACTGGATATATCTTGACCTGATTAGCATCATCACTTAAACAGACAGATTTTCAGAAGCAGGAAGTTGGCTCCAAGGTCTCGAAAAGGAAAAATGAGGAAGAAGATGATTGAAATGCATCCATATTGGGAGGGTTACAAAAAGTTTTTTCCACATGGACCAACAGAGAGGCTTCCCAAGAGGGGCAGATGTTCTATTCTTCCTAGAATATGGAAAAAGCGTTAATCGTTTATCCATCCATTATCTGTGTCCGCTTATCCTTTTCAGGGGCGGCAGAGGGGTGGAGCCTATTTCAGCTGACATTGGAGCGAGAGGTTGCGTACAACCTGAACCAGTCGCGGGTTCATAACGGGGCCAACACAAAGAGACAAACAACAATCCACGCTCACATTTAGAGTCAACAATTCACCTACATTGCATGTTTTTTTGTCTGCGGGAGGAAGCCGGAGCACCCAGAGAGAACCCACGCAAACATTGGGAGAACATGGAAACTGCCTACAAAAAATCTAAATAGAGGTGGATTCGGACCTGGTACCGTCTTGCTGTGATACAGCAGTGCTGCACTGCACCACATTGAGAAAGTATCAAAAGAATTCAAAGTAAACATCCAGGCGAACTGCAGGCGTCTTTTACCTGAGCTAAGGTCGGAGCTCACGGCTCCAGTATTTGTAGGATATTGGGAAAGGCTGACATCTGGGGAAGAGTGGTGAAAAGAAGAACTTAAAAGCTCATATACATTTTGTCACGACACACCTTGATGACCCGCAGAGCTTAACAGAGCTTAAAGGACAATGATTTATGGACTGATGGGTCAAAAGTTGAACCGTTTGGAGGACAGGGGTCCTCAGACGTTACTGGCGTAAACCAAACACGGCATGCCATGACAAGAACATTCCACCTGAGGTCAGAGGGATGTTGTGGAGATGCTATGTTACTTCAGGGTTTTGACAATCTGCCATAATTGAAGGAAACATGGCATATCAGAAACTTTTGAAGGAGAGTTGAAGCTCATTCAGCAAGACAATTTTCCAAAGCAGAGGCGCAAGTCCACCTCTGAATGGTTTAAAGGGAATAAAACTAAAGGACTTGGAGTAACTTCATCAAAGTCCACACCTGAACCCCTTTGAGATGCCGTGGTGCGACGGGGATATAAGAATTATGATTAAAATTTTGTCCTTGTTTTATTCATCATTTTTTTCAAAGATTTTGTTAAAAGAAATCAGGAGGGGGACCAATAGTTTTTCACAGCACTGTGTGTCAGTACCAGTTGAATTACCTTTTCCATGCCGTCCCTTCTCATGCCGACTGCCGTGTCTCCTGTGTTCAAAATGGTGTCTGTGTCCGTTCCCGTGTCCTTGCCCCCTTCCTTTGCGTGTCCCCAGAAGGTCGTTTTCCCGGCCTGGGGATGAACTCTTCATACCCATTCGAACTCTGTCTCTGTCCCTGCCTGGTCCCATCTCCAGCCTGACTGGGCTCAAACCCTCCAGGCCTGTCCCGTCATCCTCAGGTCTGTCTAGGGGGTGCAAGGGCCTGTGGGAGAGCAGCCCGGCTCCAGCTTTTGGACCGCGGGCCCTCCCGGGCCCTCCACGGTCCCTGTTACGGTGGCCCTGCAGACCTTGAAGAGGGTGCTGTAGGTTGTTGCTGCCACCTGCTGAGGTCAGCGCTTTTCTCCTCTTGCCGTGAGGGGCTCCCGGCTCTGCACTGTCGGTCAGAACCAGGGTGGCAAATAAGAACGACAGGAGAAGCGATCCATGAACGAACCAGAAGAGAGCCATGTCTGGAGAGAGCGCCACCTATTGGAAAGAGAAAAACACATCTAAATACTGCCCACATTCTGCTTGTAATAAGTTAAATTAAAATAATAAGTAATAAATAATAAGTATTTTAATACACAGGTGCTTAATTAAAGAATGAGCTAAATGCAATATTTATTGATTATTTCCTCATTGTGATGTGTGAGCAGAATGTTCTCCAGAATAGTTTCCCAGTTGCAGAACTGACTTGAAGAGTATATTTTTTATTTTACTGATTTTTGTCTTGAAATACTATTGGAATGGAGAAAAAAAGTATGAATAACAAATAATAAAAACAATATATGAAATAATATACCTAAAACAAGATAGGAATGTGAGGACATATCATTATAATATAGGAATATAAGACAATATATTATTATACTTTAACAATTTCGGTGCAAACAGATGTGTGCATATGAGAAAAAAATCTCCAATGTGTGTTGTAATGTGCAAGCAGGTAATTAATCCAAACAGTCCAAAAACCAGTCTATTGAGGAGGACCATGAGGCTTTACCCACATTTTTGACGTTTATTCTCAAAATAGATATATTCAGTAAAGAAATGCATTTACACAGATAAGTGCTTTTGCTTTCAATAATTTCCAAGAGTTACATCATGTCATATTACTGTGATGTTTATCTAATCATTTATAGAGGAGGACATCATTCTGACACTGTCTTTTTTTTATTTTCAGATTTGATCATTAATTTGTTGTAACTTTTCCCTGCAAGGATTCAAGGATGACTGTCAGTTAGTAACTTGGCAGCTAAACGGGATCTTATAAAAACAAAAAAAAAACAATAACCGAGAAATAACATGAACCAAACCCTCCCATCAAATTTAATAAAAATCCGTTCGGCAGTATCTGTGTTCAAACGCCGGTGAAAACAGAACCTCATTGGCTGAGGGAGCCAGATGACGTATATTCGGGGAATTCATTCAGCTCTTTGGATATAAAAATAAAAACTTAAATAATGGACTTAAATCGAAGAAACTATTTAAATGTCTGTTCTATTCTAAAGCTAATTTGCTTGAAAAGTGAGAAACAGTCAGAAACAAAGCAGACCACCTAGAAACAATCCTCTTAGACTCCATGTTTGATATCTCTTCATTAATATGCTCAGTTTTCTGACACTTATGGATTTGTAAGTGTTCACTCGATCAGACAAGTCATGATATTGTCTCTATATTTTGTTTGTTTTGTTTTTTTGTCTACTTCTGAACCCCGAGACAATTCATTAACGCACCCGCCAGCATTATGCTGCAGCAGCAGGTGAGTCCTTTGTGCTAAAAGACAAACAGTGGTGCAGAGCATACAGAAAAATCAATGAGGGAGTAGGGGAGGAAGTATTGAGCTGCTGGCGACGGTGTGCAAGTGTTTTGTTGGTGTGCGGCTGAGGGGTTTGAGGTTTTGATAAGGTCCCTGCTCTTTCATCCCAGTCACACATACAAGTTTTAACCAAACACACACACTGGGGTTTACAATTGGTTATTAAGCTGTTTCCAAAAACAGGATGGAAGCTGCATGTGTGTGTGTTTGTATGCGAAGTGGAGAGGATGCTGGTTATGTCAGGGGAAATTTGCAACGCCAGCGCAGGTTGGACCCTCGGGGATTGCGGAGCAGAGTGCATCAGCTGGCCTCTGGGAGTTTCACCAGCTGTGCAGCTTGCAAACAAGAATGTGAGGCAGGCTGCTGAGGTGAGACCTTTATCACCAATCAGGCCCTCTGGGTGTCAGGAGGAAGGCAATCAGCCGTGCCAGGCACTACGTGTTAAATCAGGATTACGCTCTGTTTCACACATGAGGCGTTGCTATTGATGAAGTGTGTGGCTGAAAGGGTCATTTTTGAGGAAAACAACCGGAGCATCTCTGTTGGGCAGTTTAATGAGGAATATCTAAACACAGAGTACTGAGATGTGTCTCGACTTCATAGTTTCTATTCATTTTCTATGAGAAAACCAACCATGTGGAACGTCACACAACTCTTTGATATAAGACTTTTAAGACTGACGACTACATTTGTAAAGTAAATTTGACGCTATAGCCTTAGCCTGTTAGCTTAGAAAAATCAGATCCATCAGGAGACGGCTTCTCCAACCCGCCTCTTATCTATTTGTGTAAATACAAACTCTTTCAGGTTCGCAGTCAGCTAAAAATAAAGATTTAAATTCAGCTTATGAAAACTAAAGTTGGTAAAAAGACTATCTTCTTGCACACTCAGGCCACAGTTCCTGCTCATACCACTTTATTATTCTCATCTTTCCCACATGATCGGTCTCAATTACCCCGTTCGTGATCTTGGAGATAAGTTGATGTCAACTGGGTTCATTCAGCCACCCACATCCGGCTGGTCTTGGTGACACACCTTCATGGTTAGTCAATAATCATCAGATGCTTCCTTTTTAAACACGATTCTTTCCATTAATTTACTCCTGTCATGCTACTGGTTCGCATGCCCTCAACATTCCCATTTCTGTCTAGTCCTCGCAGATCGATTCATTCAGTCTCAGCAACGTCGTCAGCTACCACCACCAGTATCCAGACTCCAAAACGGGGGACACAGCTTGCTGCTGTTGCTCAGACCAGATACCCTTCAGTCACAATCTCTCTGAAGAATCTGAGCAACAAAGACTGTGCTGTGAAAGCAGGGTAAGGTAAGGTTATTCCAGAGCTTCCTCTCCCCAGCAACACTCTCCAGCTCCTAGTGGGGGATCCCGGGTCGTTCACAGAAAAATTTAGATATATAGCAAGTTCTGGGTCTACCCTGTGGTCTCCTCCCAGTTGGATGTTGGAAGTCAACTCGTATTACGGTTATTTTGGTCGACTCTGGCACAGAATAACAGATAGCATCTCTTCTTTTAATGAATGTTTGAGGGGATCTCAAATTTCCGCAGAGGGGGGTTGACCTATTGAACTTCTTGCCAGTTTAGATAAATACTCAAAGATGTGTACAAAATGCGTTTCAAAAATGAACCTCTCTATTTTCCAAAGAACAGGTGCCTCTATGTTGTGATTTGCATGATTGTCTGTCTTTCTGTGTGGTGGTCCTGTGATGAACTGGCAACTTGCCCAGGTTGCACCTTGCCTCTCGCTCAGTATCAGCTAGGATAGGCTACAGCACCCGAGCATAAGTGGTTTCAGAAAATGTATGGATATATGTACAGACTTGAGAGAGGCATTGTTCTCCTCAGCCAACTTGGCAAGATGTCCCAAAACCTCAAACTACTCATTTTCTACTTCGTAGAAATCCTCTTTTCTCTGTGACCAAAAGAAGAACAGGCACTCCTAAAGTCTTGCTGGAGCCCTCATTCCGGATTAACACAAAGACTGAAGTGGAGATAACGACAGCCTAACAACACAACCCCTTCAAAAAATTAATTTTCCAGACATAAAAGAAAAGATATGACGCCTCCGTGGAAACAGAAGGCCCCGTGTGTCAATCCCATCAAGCCTAAGGCCTGAATAGACCTGTCATGAGAAAGAGTGGGCAGGCGGAGCTTGAGCAGGGGGTGAGTATATCAGCACCGCTGTTTTCCTCTCAGACTTTCATGTGTGCTAACAGGTGGTCTTTTGAGGAGACAGGGGATGGGACAATAATGGAGCACTCTGGGTGGCATTCCCGGTTTTAAGCACAGTCGCTTGTGTGTGATAAACAACCTCTGAACGACAAAGCCTTCTCCCAGAGCGAGTCATACACGGCTGTGATGAAGGTGGGGCGCAGCAGGGACAGCATCTGCTAGTGAGGCGATGGGAGGCCAAGCGAGTGGCCTGTAACTGACAACGTTCATTCCCAAATGAGGTTGTGCCCAAATTGAATGTATTAAACAGTCACTGACACTGTTCGCAAGACTGGAAGAGGAGGAGGATGACGAAGCTATAGAAGGGGATCATAACAGGGTGTATTATCCTGAATGTGGTGGGAATGGACCTGATATTACAAGAGCCAACAGGGACAGGATATTAGCTGGAAGGCTGACGGAGATCGGCACCACTACTGACCTGACAGCTGGAGAACATTGGTGCATAAGGGTCAAAATACTCAGTGGAGGTTTGCTCCACCTCCCCCGACGACCTCTTTTCTTCCCTTTTTTAAATGGTTCTAACATAACATATCTGATGTATGAAGGAGGCCAGGCATAAGAAAAACATCCTAATACTGGTTACCAAACTGTGTTCATGAGCTAAAAGAGAAAGAATTTCTCTGTTACTACAACCGACTATGAAGTCTAATGTCACCAGTTCATCTTCAAATAGCATTTTGAGAAAGCAGTCATATGCGCTGTTTGATATAGACTTAACAGGTCGACTATAATGTTGAAATGTCATGTTTATTCTCAACATTTTGACATTATTCTCGAAATTTGTTCAACTTCATTCTCGACATTTCCACTTTTTCCTCAACATTTCAACTTTTCTTTCAACATTTCCTCTTTATTCTTGAAATAAAAAAAAAGAAGAAAATGTTCCTCCTCTCATTATTTTTTCTTATGCCTGGCCCTAATTTTCCCTCGTACTGATGTCTTCAAATCTAAGAAGCGGTAATAATGGGATCCTCAGAATGACCGAGAAAATTCACAATGAAGAATCCGTCAAGCAAATACATGTTAAGGAACTGTGTCACTGAAATGTGCAAAAGCTGTTCTCAATCTGGATTTCATTTATTTTGACCTAAGTCAGGATTTATGATCTGAAGCTCTGAACTTGAGGTTGCATTTAGGGATGTCTGAGAATATGAGGCCAAAGCCATACCATAATGCATGTCTGTCTAGCGCCACACTATACACACTCATGGATAAACACCATGAAGATATGAGAAGATTTTTAAATATCTGCATGTAAATAACCACACCTCCAGAAAAGTTTTGTGAATGCTATACATTAGATTTTGAATAATAATGTCGGAAAAAGAAAAATGTAAAACCTCTTTGGGGAAAGAATATCTTGAAATCAATTCAGAATTTGTAGCAAAGGTGGAGCTAAATTTGACTATGTTTGACACATTTTGTTGGAAACAGCAGCGCCCGGGAGAGTGAAGTGTGATGAAGGTACATCCTTCAAGAGAATTGCAAAGAGGGGACACTAGTGGAGGGCATTTGATGAAGCTCTGATGAGATCAGAGACCTCTCTCAAGTCTGGGATCAGTCGGTCTCTCCCTTAAACGTGGCAGCACTTCACACTGGTTAAAACACACGACGGTGAATGAACCAGTGAGATCTGTTCCCCAGATGCGGAAGGTGAGGAACGGAGAGAGAGGCTGGTTCTGGTTCACCTGCTGTGACACCGACCCTCCAGGAGCCATCTGCTCCTCTCGCAGAAACCAGCAGGAGCAGAAGGATCCAGCAAACAAAGGCTCCATGAAATGTCCTGCAGAGGCTGATTAGTCCTGTCCGGCAGAGGCCACCTTCAAGATGTGTTTATATCCTGGCCACATACTGAGTCTGGACTTTCAAAGGGCTTGTAAAGACTTTTGGTAAATATTAGATTTAGATGAGAAGATGGCTTAAGAGTGTAAAGAGGAGGGAATAGCAATAGAAACTTTGATGAAGATGTTACGTTCACGAGATCAGATTTGCGTTAAGTTGGGTCTGTGAAACTTTAGGTGACGATTGATTGTCATACATCACAATTGAGATGAATTATTTATTAGTCTTTTACCTATTCTCTCCCGTCATTATAGACTAAGATTCGTGCCATTTTAATAATAAAAGCACACTTTATGATGAAGGAACTTTATCCACACGGTCCTGTATGTTTATGTTTGGACCCTCCTGTTATTATCACTTGGATGGACCAGCATCTGTGGTAAGACTGTCGCAGTTCAGCAAATCTGATTAAGTAACGGATCCGTGGAGAGTTTGTTAGAATGTGACATCACCAGTTTTGATCGCTACTTTCTCTTCAAATTGATAAAATCGCTTCCTCCAAGTTATCATGTTCCTCTTTATGATTTGTCTTGAAACTGTAACGCGCCTACATCGGTGCTGCTCAACCAAATGATCCATAACTTTACATCAATAAACAGACAGTGAACATTTTAGCTCGACAGTCATAGCAGAATAAGAGCAACCGCATTATATCGTTAACAAGGGCCAAACAGCAGAAAATGACAGTTTAAGACATTTGTGTTTTATACAGGTGAATCTAGGAGATCCTGCAGATTATGCAAAAATAACTGCAACTAAGTAGCTAACTTAAATAATTGAAATTAGACGATGAAGTAATAATCCTCAGAGTTATATGCTACGTTCACACTGCAGCAAAAATGTGCACCGCCGTCTGTTTATTTGCTCATATGTGACTTTTTCATAGCAGTGTGAGCAGCACAAACCACATAGACTGATCTTTTCCCGTTCAGATTTGGGCCAATTCCATATGTGGTCCAAAATCAGACACGGGGGGCATTTCTTTTGCGACCTCAGTCTTAACAATCAGATTGAAATTCACACAACTTTGATGTCATCTTTCATTAGCATTCATCAAAAAGCTTCTCTGGCAGGAGTCGCCTTTCACTCGAAAATATCACTATAAAGTCTATAAAGATGAATAATCAATATTGTAATTGTTATACAATTATAACAGAGTAGTACAATTAGAACGCTATCTGTCGATGATGTCATTACTGTTTAATTACAGTATTTGAAGTAATTATATAATCATGTAATGATGAAATGTTATGATAATGAGGTTATCACCATCATACTCCAAACCAACCAAATGAGCAAAATCTGTAATATATAATATTTCCAAATTGCTTGTGTGAGATTTGACCCATAACTTTTATATTGTCTAACTGTATGAAAACATATTCTTCTGATTATGTGTGAACTATTTCTCTCACCCATGTCACTGTGGAGGTGTGAAGCAGCAAACTAATAAGGTCAAAGTGCACGATCTGACACAAAGAAAAATGAACGTGTTTTGTGCTGTGTCACAATAGCAATCCAGTAGAGCTCCAAACCATCTGTCTGGGTCTTCACGTAATAAAGCTGATTATCTGTTGCATAAAGTGTCTCATCTCTGGTAAAAAACAAGTCTCGTTGGCACCGCCAAATTATCATAAATATCAGCTCAATAACAAGCGCCAAAATTACAGCTCTGCGTAATAAACACCTCCGCCATGCGGCATTTAACACCATAAACTTCATTTCCTCAAGGACCGGTACGACTGACTTCAGCAATATAAAAGTGCTTTGTCTCCAGAACATCCTGCAGAAACAATATTGTGGGATTCACACGTCGGCCGGTTGGGGGTTTTTCTCACAGCTTGTAGCTGTGTAATGGATAGCAAGGACCCTTGGAAGCAACAGAGGGTGATGAAAACAAGAGCCATAAGGAAGGACCATCTGTCAGCAAGTGAGCCGGAACAGACACCAAATGATTCATTGGTAATTTGTTTGCAGGTACAACAGATGTGGGTTGAGACCGGAGCATTGTCGCCGACGTATGGCAACATCAGCAGCATCCTGCGCCCTTATCACCCGTTTGAGTGCACCCACTCAAAGATGTTCTCCCTGCTGAAATCAATGGATGCACACAAAAACACAATCACAGTGGGGATACCCATAAAGAAGCGTGTTCCAGAAATGACATAAAAAAGCACCAGAAGCACAGCAGGAGGCGTCCCACAGAGAGGAGGGAGAGACAAAGGGAGGACTGGGGTGGGGTGTGTGTGGGGGGGGGTGTAAATAAGATGTAATGCAGGGAGAGCAGAGAAATGTGAGTCAGAATCAGAGGGAAAGAAAGGAGAGAGAGAGGGAGAGAGAGAGAGAGACAGAGGGAGGATTTATCCTGTCTTAATTGGAACAAAGTGTCGGTGGCATCTTTCACTTGGTGGCAGATAAGGACACCAGCTGAATCCCGGCAGACACAGGAAACAACAAAGCTCTGGCACCAGCACAACTTGTTCTTTGCTAACGAATGTGGCCACCTGGACTCTCCACATGGGAACACACTGACCGGCCTGACTCCTGTTTTGTAGAGGATGAAGTGAGGCATGCAAACACATTATATGAACCCCAAAGTTTCCGCCTCCTTTGGTGGAAGCGAGCGGCGCTGACCGCCTGCCAATGTTGAAAGAGTCTTGATCAAACAGATGCAGCCACTCTTGGCCGTGACATTTAAGGCGAGTTTCACCACGGCGCCGGGGAGAGCACGCCTTCTGGTTGAGAAACACAACCTCAGGATGAAAAGAAATGCAGAAAATTGCTCGTGTATAGACTGAAAGCACACGAATAAGAAGAATTGCGATTCCTCGGGTGATGTCTGAGGCTTTATTTGGAACATTGGACTTGATATTTTTCAGGGTTTTTTGTTGTTTTTTTGTAAAATAGCAAATGAATTCCTACTTGAAAATCAAATGATGTCCCCAGGCCGTTTCCTTTTTTGAGTTATTAGTGAATGTGAGCTTTGTTTTGGCCCGAGGTCAGCTCGCTGTGGGGTTCCTCTGCACTCCTATCATGTCTGATGCTTCCCTGCTGATCAACTTAATATTTATTAACACCAACTCCCACATAAGCTTTGCCTTTGCAGCATTTTTCACTTTTAATTGCATGATGTCACACTGAGACTCCCAACTTTAATCTCACGCTTTCCATCCCACCCTCTCTCAGCTTTATCTCTCCCTCGTAAACGCAGCGTTTTACGCCGTCCCCGCTGACATAAAGACACAATTGTTGCAACCGTTGTTGATTCTCCTCACCTTTATTCCATCAGACACTGTGATGCTGATTGAATTTTAAAGCATAACAACCAGGAATCACATCATTTCCAGGTTGCATCTTCTTCTAAAATCCAATTTTATATTGGTCTCTCACTTGTCTGTGTTCGTTGCTATTTATGCACCTCAAACTTCTTTTTAATGTCCTCACCAAGAAAAAGAAAAAGTCTTTAAATATTTAATTTCTCCATTTCTGCATTTATTGACTTAATTTCTTAGTCACTCTAAATTTAGGATAATAAGAAAAAGAATTTGCTCAAGCCTGTTTCAAACAGCAAAACAAAAAATCAGGTGTACACATTTATTTTATAATGACAATTTTTGTATTTCATGTAAAATAGTCAGTTTTAATTAAATTATCTCAACATTTTGGCAAAGCACGACGGCATTGGCTGTTTTTGGTTGTATCAAATTACATAATTCTGTATAGTAAATCCTCACATGCCTAAAGAAAATCCCATTTATCAAATAGGACTAAATGCCTCTTCCTCTGTGAGCCCTTTGACCTGTAGGGTTCCCCAGGGCGCCATCCTTGGCCCTTTACACTTCAGCATATAAATTTTGCCACTGGGTAATATCATAAACATGTTCAGTCAAGTGGCACACATATTTCATGGAGAAATAGTGACTCAAAATGTGCATTCCATTTGATAAAACATGGTGACCGTTTGAATGCTATATGGAAAGCTCTTTATACAGCTTCATTATTAACTCTTGAAGTGCTAATTTTGCTCATTTTTAACTTGTTTGTTTGTTTTTGTGTTTCCGGAGATACATTTATCAAGTTCTCACTATATATTTTGAACAAATTAATATTTTTAAACCAAGTTAGGAAAAAAATTCTGTTTTGTCATGCCTCTATATTTATAATGAGGAAAAATAGCCATAAAACCTTGATCAAACAGCATTAAAGATGATGTGTCTACTTTATGGCGCCCATAATTTTCCTTTCAGGAGAAATGGATGTCACTGGGTTAAGATGCGTTTTTACGCACAGATGGAAGCCACAGAAATCCAATGGTACAGATAGAACAGCCAACAGTCCCGAGCTTAAACCTCTAATTTTATCTATTCAATTTATTAAACTAGTATCATACAATAATGCAACGTTCTTGGATAAGTATATTAATCCTATAAAGGCGCAGGAGACTCATTTGAGCGCCATTGAAACCCATAAACCCTTTCTAATGGACCCTTGTTCTTGCGTGAACGCTGTTAACATCCCCACTATAAGTGCCCAAAGATGATTCCTTACCCGCGTGCGTTTGTTGTTCCCTGTGTTGTTGTTGTTGTTGTTTATGGTTAGAGATGAGCAGCTCAGTCATATGGCTGCAGGCTGACAGTAGACAGACGCAGCAGCACCTCTCTGCTCTCCTCTCCGCGCGCCCCGGGATGTGCCAAACTTCCGGACAGACTCCTGCCTCATAAGAGGAGGAGAGTCCACACCGGCTCCGCGCGCGCTCCCGATTGCGCGTCCGTGTCACGACTGACTGGTCGGTTGTGGTCCAGACATGCATCAGGAGCCTATTATGATTCTATATGGAAGAATTATTATGGGATGCTGTCTGTAAAGTAGCGATTGTTGAAATGAAAGCAATATTCTGGCACATTTATCGCAGGCATTTTCTTTTTCTTGTGAAAAATATACTCTCTCATTCTACTTCTCAGATCCATAATTGGGCTTTTACATTGGTTTGGCTTTTTTTTTTCTCTTTTACAGTAAAGAATGCTAAATTTGAATATTAACATTGATTTATTTCACAGCCAAAGCTTGTAGTTTGTGCATATATCTCCCCCTAGTGGAGATAGCTGGTATTTCTTATCAAAAATCCATCTTTTTGATGAAATCCCTATTTTTGGCACATTTTGGGTACATTATCTATCCAACTGTGTCAAATGGAGAGTCCGTCTGTTGGTCCTATCCCACCAAAACTGTTTAATAACAATATGTACTTTGCGGTACAAATTCACTGATTGTTTTGTTTCATGACAACACTGTAATATAATTATATTTTAGACTTTTAAATACAAAAAAATTAAGGTGGTGGTAGAAATATTTGTATTTTTTGTGTTTTATCACAGTCTACTCAAACATAGTACAGGCACTATGTGTAATTAATCAGTGATTAAGTGACTTAATTTGAAATAATCAATGAGAAAAAAACATTTTATTTAAATAAAATGTGAATGTTGAATCTCAATGTTTAATGTTCAATATTTGTTATATCTTCTTCTTCTTTTGCTCTTCCCTTTAGTGGCTGCCAAAGCGAATAATTTATTTCTGCATATTGATTTTCAGGCATAGACACAACCCACCTCATTTATCCGGGCTTGGACCCTCAACCTTTACGATAAATGATAACCCTAAATATCAACACTGAATATAAAATCTTGAATCTAAATTTTGAACACGAAACAACCGTTGAATATGAATTAAAATGTCAAAACCTAGAAGTTTAATCTATATTTAAATGTTACCTAAATGTTAACACTAAATATATAATCTAAAAACTAAATGATAAATTAAAATACTATATGTTAAATATTAAATCTTTGAATTAACATTTAACATTTAAATTTGGACCCAGATGCAGACCCAAAGACCAATAATTATAATGTATACGCCTCTTACTTTATAATTCGGCATTTTATGAAAGAAGTTCTGTGCAGTTAATCCATCCTTGAGGGGATGTGGGCAGTTCCAGTGATACGATTGGTAAGCAAACTGCGGATCAGGGAACATATTGATGTGTCGGCTGCACAGGCAGTCCAATGATTGAACCTCTGACCTTTGCAGTGGTGGATTATCGCTCTTCTTCCTGAGCTTGGAAGGTTGGACAAAGTACATGACTGGCGAAGGATCTCCTGAGTACGGCTGTGTCCACCTGTGACTTTGGAATCTTGAAAGTTTGGTTTTGAAGAAAGTATTGGACAAAGTATAGAAGAGTATACTAGAAGAAGAGTGATGCAATTATTAATTACAAGATGATGGATAATTATTAGCATCAACGAAGAACAAGGTACAGCAACTCCTGGAGTGACAGCAGAAGGTCGATGTAGCCATCACTGAGATTGTTAAATAATCTGGCGATGGTAAGAAGGCCAGGAATCTAACACTGCTGTAGATGAGGATGTTGGATCCAGGTATGGTATCAAATCAGAAGTCAGGTGTGCATGGCCACGCCCACAGCCACACACTAAGAAGTATGGAAGGGTGAGGAGTAGCTCCAGGGGAGATGGGTAAACCAGAGAGACATGCTAGGGGAACTTACAAGTCGTTGCCTCGCCACATCGAACACATTTTACTTTCCAGTTTAGCATGAAATTTAAACGGGGCCATTCGAGAGTTGAGATGACAATTTCCCATCTAATAAAAAAAAAACTGAACCCAAAGGAAAGTCACTGAACTACTGCAATGTTTCATATTTAATTACTTCTGTGGGTTATTCACTTGTGCTTTCTATTGAGTTTGTTTCTCAGTGTGAAGGTCAAACTCTGGAATCTGGTATGAAAACTAATCAATTTAATTTACAAATTCACCTTTTAATTAAATGATGACATCATTGTCCTCTGGAGTAGCGGGTCTAAGCCTGAAAGCCAGCTTCATCCAAAATCAGTTTGGCTTAAAGAAAGTAAATCTCTAACCAGAGCGTGCATGTTAGGCATCCACAGTAATGCCAGTCAGGTTTATGGATAAAATAATAATTATTAACTTTTCACCTCAATATGTTATTTCCATTGTTATGATGTTCATTTGCACCAAAGACACCAACAGTTGTAATGGTCGAGTTGTCAGTTTTATGGTTAGAATGAGTGAAGCTCACACAGGCACCTCAGACACCTCAGGGGTCCTCAGGAATAGAAACTATATGGCGCACAGGTATCATTAATTAGACCGAGCCCAGTGTGCGCTGCGGCCTGAAGTGATGCTGATGTGTTCATGTTTCGGTATTTCCATGTGAGTAACAGTGGACAAAGGATCCGTAAAATTAGCAACACAGTTGTACAAAGAACGAATGTGTGATTGACCAGGTTTCATACAAGTCCAGCAGTTTGTGGATGTTCTTGAGGTGCATGAGTCATTAATTAGACCGAGCCCAGAGCGCGTAGTGGCGTCAGGTGTCAATCTTGCTGGTACTCTCATGTTTCTATATTCCCAGAAACATCGGTAAAGTACCAGTTTTAAACTCTAAAGTGTCTTTGTGTCCACGTGTGCAACATGTTCTCAGAGAAGCAGCAAAATTATGTCAGCTGTTGAGTTATCAAATGTGGATAATTAAGTCTTTTAAAAAAAAAGAAAAGGAAATGGTGTGTTTCTTTTCAATAACTGCCAATTGCATGACTGGACCTGCGACAAAGCACAATGTTCAAAAAGTACACAGCCAAAAACCCTTCAGATGTGACTTAGGTTTGGTTATCCCCTGCTATGAAACCAATCACAGCTTGTTCTGGCTTGTTCTGAGGCTCGGTCGACTGAAAAGCGCCTGTTGTGTGCCGACAGATTTAATGCTGTTCATAATGCCGACTGATTGTCTCCAAATCACTTGCGGGAATTAGTTGACATTTAGATTTTTTGGTTTCCTTTATTGAGTGTGTCGGCCCTGAAAAATAGCTTATTAATGATACCAACTGACGAGCTTTATACTCATTTGGTTTGAATGTAGACAATGCTGACAAGCCACTTGGTGAAGGGTGAATTTAGCCCAGAGGAGCCGGGTCTGCTCAAGGAAGATAACAGGCTACAATTTTTTAAAATGCCCTCAGAAATGTGTTTTGACTTCTCAGATGTCTCACAGTACAAACAGTCCAATTTGACCCTATGAGCTCATAGATGTTTTGTATACAAACACTTTTAGGGTCTATTACCTCCACACTGTGAAAATAGTCCTCTACTAGTAAATATCCAGCGTTCAAAAAGTGAATTAAAGGCCTTATCAGAATGTGCAGTGTGTAAAATTGTATTAAATTCCTACAATGATGGAAATGAAGAGAATACACAAATATATTTATATTCAGTACATTCAGACCCTTCCATTCTCTTCACATTTTGCTATGTTGCAGCCTAATGGTAAAATCATTTAAATTGATTTTTCCCTCATCAATCAACAGAACACTCCATACTTCATAGAACCAGATGACATCCTGTTTGGAGATGGGAGAAACATATGGAAGGTCAACCATCACTGCAAAACGATCTGGGCTTTATGGCAGTGGTCAGACGGAAGCCTCTCCTCAGTGAAAGACACAGGAAAGCATCGAATGGACTCTCCAACTGGGAGGAAACAAGATTTTTCTGATCTGTTGAGACTAAGTTTGAACCTATTGGTCTCAATTCTAAGCGTCATGTCTGGGGGAAATCAGGCACCTCTGATTGTCTGCCCAATACCATCCCAACGGTGAAGCATGGTGGTGCAGCATCCGTCTGTCGGGGTGTTTTTAAGTAGCAGGGACTGGGAGACTGGTTGAGGTAAATCTGGTTGGAGAACGGTACGGAGATATTTTTAATGAAAATCTGATCCAGAGGGCGCATGAACTTGACTTGACTGGGCTGACCTTGAGTGGCCCAGCCGGACCTCGGTGTTGAACCAAATTGAACATCTCTGGAGAGACCTTAAACTGGCTCTCCACTGACGGCCCCAATCCAGCCAGACAGAGCTTGAAAGGATCTCCAGACAAGAACAACTGAAAATCCCCAAATCTAGTGTGCAAAGCTTGTTAGGTCAAACCCAAGAAAACTGGAGGCTGTAATCGCTGCCAAAGGTGCTTCAAGTAAGTACCGGGTAAAGTGGTAAGTAAGTAAGATGTTGATATTTGGGTTATCTTATACTTCTTTTTACCTGATTTAAGCCCAGTTTGAGGCTCCGGCTGTGGGGGGGGATGGCGAAGAGGGCCAGGGATGCTGGCTACAGGTCTAGCTGGTTTTTGACAACACATCCTCAAGTTGTGAAATTGTCCCTGCTTTTAACTCTGTAAAACTTTAGTTTATCTTCAGAATCCTTATCAAAAATCAAAATTCTGGGTTATTTTAGAATGAATAGTTCTTTGTGTTGGATGTCTTTTGTGGACCCTGGATTCTTTTTATGCACAGTCAGATATTTTTGTTCAGACAACTTAATGTTATCAACAGAAAAAAAAATATCCACTACATTCCCAATATCTCTGTTAAATATGTCTGAGGTCGGAGCCTAGATGACAAACTCAAACAATGTTTTGCTGCTGCGGAATTCAGATTGCGAGTTGTTTTAGTGAACTTTAAGTTAATTTGCTACAATATGAAAAACGTACTTTGGGAGTGGATTTGAGTATTTCCTGCTCTTAGTTTTTCCATGATAATACTTGACTATGGAGTGCTACGAGTAATCGCCCATCTGCATGAGGGTCCAGACACATGGGATCACAGCTGCGTGTCCCTCCATCATAATTGTTTGTGTTAAAGGCTTTTGAGTTTCTACAATGAAATGCCCCCATGGTGGGAGTTCTTAAAGATTTCATGCTTGCTTGAATTTATAACATACCCCGCACTTTAGCGTTTAGTGGGTAAAGAACTTCTAAAAAGGCTAGTTTGGGCGGTGATCCTGCAGTGAAAGCTCCTGCTACTTAAAAAATTGAAGCAATTATTTTTAGCTTCTATGTCAAGTGAAAATTTCCTCATATTGCTTCATGGTTGCACCCTGTGTCGGGAAAAACTCCAGCTGAGCCGTGTGAAGTATAAGATGGCATGTGAATGGGAGCCCTGTTGTTCCGGTGTGCCACCTACCACATCATGATGGGAGTCGGTGTCATTGGCGCACATGCTGGGATCAAAGCCTTTTACCTTAACAGCAAGATCTCTCACACTAATGGTGGCTTCAGGTGTTCAAGGTATGCTCCACAGGAAATGATGGCTCGAGTGTAGGTAGGAAGAGCGTGGAGTAGCTAAGTTTATGAAACAAATTCAAACTCTGAATGTTTTTGTTGAAACAGAAGATATATGGATGTATTTGAGTTTCGGGAGGCACGTACGTAAATGCCAACAATTTAATCATCAGCTGTCGTATTCCTTCCTCTCCTGATTGAAATATAGCCACATAAATTAAATGCGCTGGGTTTGCAGTCTGCTTTTAAACATTATTAATATATTCATCGTTTTATGGATCTATTTTGTTTTCCAACATAACCAGTGAGCATCCCGGGCGCTGATGCTCACAGCATGGGCTTTTATATGCAACCCATCAATAGTAGGTGCAGACAAAGACATTTATGTTTAGAGTTTAAATGATCTCTGTGTGTGTGTGTGTGTGTGTGTGTGTGTGTGTGTGTGAATGCTGTGAGAGGAAGTCTTATCAACTTGTCTGAAGAGTCCTCTGAGCATCTGAACACAAGTGAGTCTCTGCTAGGAGAGAGAGTTTGGTGTTTACAGGTATGATAATGAAAACAGTGGAAAACATATTCTTTTATATCAGGTAACAAAGCACTGACGGGACCCTCCAATGTGTTCTGAATAGTAATGACAGATAAAACGTTCTACAACGCCTAATTTTAAAATTTGGTGATGAGTTTCTTTCTCTCTAGTATTTAAATTGAAATGGATCGTAAAAATATTTTTCTGAGGTTTGTACTGAACAAGGATTATTAAAGTGTTACATTAAGTTAGGAAGGAAATTAGTACTTAGTAAATGCTTTGTCTGCTACAGGGTTAAAGGTCCAGTCTGCAAATTTGACTGGGTTGAGGTGCTGCAGGCTGAGTTGCCCGGAGGATTCAACTTGGCTCTGCCACCAGCCTTGCAGCAGGGTGGCGGCGAAGCCGAGTTGATTCCTTCAGGAGACCGGAGGATTCAACTTGGCGCAGTTGAGAATTCCACTCTGCTCGGCCATTAGCCTCCTTCCATTTACGGCTGCTGGGTGGAAAACTGGCGGAAAAGCCGAGTTTAATTCTTCGGCAAAAGTGCTCTGCTCGTTTTTCTTATTCTTACTTTTAAGTGGGATCCTTCATTTGTAAAAACACAGTAAAAATATAAAATACCTCTGTCTATACCAACATGGCAGCCTCCAATACCCGCTCTATAGAGATTAAGAAAAGTGCTCTTTCTAAACAAACATCTAATGATATTTTTTAATTAAGTAGAAAGTACACATAAAATACCCAACTATGGATATTATTTTCCATTTATTTAAAGAGGAAACACTAAATACTCAGAACACTGAATACACAATTTACACTGAATCTTATATCACTTGAACACCAACTGCTGAGAAAGAGAGTTTACGTCTAAATGCCGTCAGAGAGGGAGAACTTATCAGCTCAAAGTAACAGAGATTTTTGGTAAATTGAGCAAATAGTGGCAGTGCCGTTGTGCAAGAATGAGGTGGAAAAAAAAAGATGCAATTTTTCAAATGTTCGAGTTACGCCATCAAAGGAAATGTAAATATATTTATTATGCAACTTAAATGTAAATAACATTAGTCAAAACAAAAATGGGAACCACTTCAACAGTTATCCCAATGAAAGCCAGATGGTTGAGGCCGGTTTTAAGGTGGTTTTAGCAGCTAGGGAAATCTTCACTCATCAAACATATTAAAACAAATTACTAACCAATAATCGTGCGAGGAAAATGTCATAACAAATGATCCAGGAGACACGAGCGGAACCTGCTGTATTTACACGCTTCTTGTCGGTGTTGACAGACAATACACGGTATTGTGCTTTTAAATTCACACGGCCAATCCAATTGATGTTATTGTTGCTCAGAATCCACAGAAAGGCTTTGGCTTCGGTGTGGTGAATTCAAAGCACGTGAAAAAATATCTTTTGAAATCCATGTTTACTGTAAATACAGTAATTAGGGTAATGCAAACAGTTGAAGTCAATCCTGCAGTGTTTTCTCAGAGTCTGTGGTCTAAGCGTGCCGCCTGTAAATAGAAACACGGGGAGTTGTGCAGTCAGGATGCAGGATTTCATAAAAACATCACGATATCTTGCCATATGAAGAAATAGAGGAAATGCCAGTGAGGACAAATTGACAGCATTTCATTCTACTGATTTTCAAAGTCAACAAAACAAACTACCCCCTCCTACTTCTTCCACAGCTGGTTCAGCCACCCTTCTATCTTCACTTTTTAATACCAAGCTTAACTTTCGACACATTGTTGAAACGCTCGGGGAAATAAAATACCACACGTCTTTGTAGTATCATTGTTGACCCATAATACGACTTAAAAGCTCACAAACGTCCAGATTTGGTCATTAGGACCTTAGAAGGAGCATTTGATGAAATCAAATGAGGATTTCTCATCTGGGGTCACCGGGTTTGTCAGGTCTTACAGGCTTGACCTCATAGAACTTATTCAAACTCCAATCCTCTTACTTCCACCTTAAATGAAAGAAAATATCAGCAAACTCAGATCTGCTTTGTATTTTCCTGTTTCAGAGAGGCTCATCCATTCCTTTCTTCTCTCAGTTGCAGGTCCCACATCAGCCCAAATCTGGCCTCTCTACACTGGTTGCCATTGAAATTCAGGTTTGATTTTAATATTATTTAATATCCTTTAAGCCCACCATGGTTTGACGTCCAGCCATGTCAAAGTTCTTCTAGCCCCCTCTGCCCCACGTCGTTACTTGCGGTCCTCTAAAGTTCCTCACTGGTTATTCTCAGGTCAATGCTGGTGACCAAGGGTTACAACTGATACACCTGAACCTGATCGCACCTTTAGCAGCAATCAATGCAAACAAACTCTTCTGATTACTGGAGATCAGTCTGACAATGCTGTTAAGGAATTTTGAATGGAAAATTGAATTGCTCTTTTGGGGCCTCGCCACAGCATTTCAATGTGGTTGAGGACCAGGCTGTAGAATCCATCTTGCGTTCAGGATCATTGTCCTTCTGCATGACCCAGTTGTGCTTGTGCTTCAACTCAGACTGAGGATCTGACAATCTTTGCGAATCTTCAGTGGAGAGCAGAACTCATGTTTCCTTCAAGTTAAACATGTTCTCCTAGGCCCTGAAGCAGCAGAGCGTCCGCACATCATCCTTCACCTCCCTGCTTAGCCGTTAACTGCGATGGTTTTTGTGGAATGCTGTGCTTGATTTACGGCATATGCAACAAGACTATCTTCCAGACAGGGCAATATTCCACTCATCAGTTCATAAAATATTCTCCCAGAAGCCCTGAGGGTCCTCAAGGGGTTTTGTGGTATAACTCAGACCAATGTTGATATATTTCAGGGTTAGCTGGCTTTCTCCACACCACTCTCATATGATGCCATTTTGCCCTTCTCCATGCTCTTGGACAGAAGGAACGTCTGCCCCTTCTGGGAAGATTCACTGTTATTCCCAGTCCTATCCATTTGTAGAATTATCTCACTGTGGAATTAACTTTTTAACCATTCTCAGACTGATGGATTCAAATAGAATCAAATTCTTCCTTATCTTTTCTGGAATTGTGTTCTACACTTTACATTCCTGCTTCTGAAATTTAAGTGATGTGATTGAACAGAGCTGGTACTGATCAGGTCTGAGTGTGTCGAGTCCAGAAGAAACCAGTATTTAATACAGTTCTGATTTTTTGGGGGGATTTTTAGTTTCTAAATTGAAAACGCAGTTTTTTTTTATGTTAAATTTTGTTTGAAGAAATGACAGCCTAGTCGAAGAAATCAGGATAGGGTCAAATACTTTTTCACAGCCCTGCAGATGAAAAAGTCTTGCAGAGCTGGTGTGTGAGTTGGTTTTGGCAGAGTAACGAGTGACAGGAGAAGCAGAGAGGGACCCCCTGCCAGGAGTCCTCATGCATTATCAACCCTCAGCTCCCCGGCAGGCATCAACCGGCACATACCAGGGTGTCAAGCTTTTATATAACTACGGTTAACTTTTAAGTCCTCCGAATCCTCGGCATGACTGCAAACTCCCCAGAAGCATGAGGAACATCACATTAAAAGGAATACAATAAAGCTCTTCACAATTTATTTAAAATTGATTGTCAGGAGAATAATACACAAAGTTGTGCTTAAAATGAATCAATGCAAATTAATTATATATAAATATATGTGTATATACACACGTATATATTTGTATATCACACATCCGTACATATGACAAATACAATCTGGAAATTGTGAGTCCACGAGGAGTCAGGAATAGTTTCACGAGTAATTTCAAATATTTATGTTGAGCACTGCATTGGTGACATCACAACCACACAGTGTTCAATGTTTGATACGACGATGTGCTACAAACTTATTGCCTTCAAGCTATTCAGGGATGGTTTACAGCTGTTATACTTGAAAGAAAAACTCCTGCCTGACCATCTCAGTGACAAAAGTTTAGCTTTGATCAGAGACAGAATATTTAACCTGAAAATGTTTTTTTTTTTTTTATTACCAAACACCCTAGGAAAAAAATTTCACAGATAAATACTGCCACCTTGTGGAGGAAGATGATCCGTCAGGTCTTCCAGTTTTTTTTCCAGATGAACAGCAACAAAAGTGACAAGGTGGCAATTCTTCATTTTTTTTTATGTCAAACTGACACGAAATAGGGAATCGGTGGAATCTTCCACATTATTGTGTTAGAATACTAAAATTAAAATGATTTGTATGAAAGCAATCTTTGTAAATGATGCTTTTTTTCTCATCAGCCTGAAGGCACATTAGATACACTTACTGCTCTTCGTCACACAAGCAGGCTTTAGTTTTAAACAACAAGCTCCATGTCGGCGGAGACGACGCCGGCGGACTAGCCGATTGTACCTGCTTGTGGACAGATATCTGCAAAGCAATGTAAATGAGGTACCTGAACTCAGCACTAAAATCAACAAATGTTTCAAAATTAAAGGTAAAATCCCTCCTATTATTGATCACATTGAAAACCTGCCGAAATTTCACAATTTGCTTTGCAATCAGTCGTTCATTTAGTGGCAGCGTACGATCTCCTTCCTTACATTCAGGGCTATGGCTAAACTCTTCTGGTGGCTCGTGTTGGCGGTGCGTCTTCCTCAACCTTCAATTCTGTCAGGTTCACGATGGTGTCGGAGCCTTGCAATGTTCCTCGTACTTGAAGACCACACTAAACAGTTTTCCTCCCAGCCGCTCGGCCAGCCAGGAGTTCTTGATGACGGCCATCTTGAGGCTCTCGCAGCTGAGCATGGCGTAGTAGTTGGTGTGAATGGCTCGGCCCATTCCCTCGATGATCACCAGGTCGGTCTGTCGCTCTCGCACCACCATCGCCAGCACTTTGTCCAGACGGCTGAGGGATGACGTGGAATCAATCACAACAATAGTTATCACATTAATAGTTATGCTGGACTAAATGTCACAAATACAAACAAATTTACAGCAGAAGTTCAGATTTCTGGATTTATATCTGTGACTCTTCATCTCAATCTCAGCCCCCTCGAAACAATGTGAAATATTAAAGGTATGAAAGATGAGAAGGGAGAAATAGGGACAAGAGGGAGACAGACAGCATGCACTAAGATGAAAACTATTCATCCTCAGACAGCCTGATCACCCTGCTGCGATCAGTCAGTGTCTGATCAACGCTCAAACTCAGGACTACACACTGACTTCTGAACACAATTATTTATCAATTCATCTATACAGTTTTAGTTTTGTGAAAGGTATATAGGGACAATTAACTTGATCTAATTCCACACCTCTGATGTAAGATAATAAACTAAATGATTGTATTTGATTTATTTGTTGGCTAGAATCAAATTCCAATTTCTCCTGCTCACCTACAAAGCCCTTACTGGTCAGGCACCAGCGTATCTTAAAGAGCTCATAGTCCCATACTGTCCAACTAGGACATCATGCTCCCAGGAGGGTGACATGTAGTCCCTACAGTCTCAAAAAGAAGACAGAGCCAGAGTCTTCAGTTATCAGACTCCTCTCCGGTTTAACTTCCCCCCAGTCTCTGTTCAGGGGGCAGACATAGTCTATAGCTGTTCTAAGCTAGCTCTTAGCTATGCTTCTATAGGGGGATTTCCCATGATGCACTGAGCTTCACTCTCCCTCTCTCTATGTCTCCTCCTCTAGACTTCCACTTCCAATTAATGCATTACACTAGCAAAACTTCTTCCCTTGGATCTTTGTGCTTTTTTGCTGTTTCATTCTGCAGGGTCACATGAATCATGGATGGATCTGCTGCTGCTGTGGACCGGGTTGACGTCCACTGATATTGTTGTTATTATTATTATCATAACGTCTCTCATAATAGTAACCCAGTCACGGCGGAGTCACATGCCAATGTTTTTCTAATACCGGTTCAAAGCATGGATTAATGAGGAGGGTTGTCAGGAAAGGCATCCAACGTTAAACTTATGTAAAATTATTAAGTGAAATGATGCGATCCGCTGGCGATCCCTGAAGGGGAAAGCCCAAATAAGAAGAACGTCTGAAAAAATGACTAAGTAATACTAATTGGCCATCCTGTTATTATAGCTGATATTCTTACTGTTGCTGTACATGACTGTTTCACCCCCCCATCTCTAACTCCTTCCTCCTCTCCCAACCCAACCGGTTAGGCAGAAGGCCTTCCACCCCGAGTCAGAATGTGCTCAAGGTTTCCAAATTCTGAAAGCCAGTTTTTTCTGGCCACTGTCAGCGACTGGTTGCTTGTGTGGGAATTGTGGAGTCTCTGTACGATTAAGAGTAGAGTCTAGAC
The DNA here is from genome assembly GCA_009660295.1 of Lophius piscatorius. Lineage (NCBI taxonomy): Eukaryota > Metazoa > Chordata > Actinopteri > Lophiiformes > Lophiidae > Lophius > Lophius piscatorius. The sequence continues at coordinate 21,497 of VRLP01000769.1, read as the reverse complement.
CTGCTCTTTTTGGAAAGTGCTTTGAGATAACATTTGTTGTGATTTAGCATTATATAAATAAAACTGGCTTGATGGACAGGTTGTAATTATCTGTTGTTATTGGTGAACTGCCCAGTCCTCTTCTAAAACTGAATCATACCTTGTTAAAAATATCCAAAATAAAATTAACCAACCTCAGATCCAGGCAAGGTGAACTGGAACCACTTTGGACCAACGTCAACCTGTCCTCCCTCAGACCAGCCCTACAGAACACACAGTTCACTGAAAATCAACAGTTTAAATGCATCCAAGGGTGGAATGTAACAGAAGAAAATAGAATACTCAATTTTAGAAGATAATCAATACAAATGATAAGATGCTAAGGTTAAAAGAGGGTCTCATCATCTGATTGTTGGAAACACTCACTGAATGACTGGATCCATGGCGGCGATTTTTTCGGTCAATATTTGTAGTTCACCGTTTGTGACGTCATTCAAAGCAGGACCAGAGTTGCTAGCCAACACAACCTGAGGGCCGACGGAGAGGAGAGTTGCTTTAACACGTTTTATAAAGATCTTCTTTCAGAATGCTGTCGTTGAAGTTTCCTACCTCTGTTCCGCGAGAGAGAAGCTCTCGAACAAAAGGAATGACCCCCAGAATGATGTCTACTCCACTATTATCTACGAAAAACAAGGCACACTTGTGAGGAGGACCCTGCAAGAGAAAACCAGGATGGATTGTATTCAAGCACTAATCATGGCACCGTCAAGACCCTAACCTCGCACTAGTAGTGCAGCAATGTTTAAAATTTAAAACAGAGAAAGATCTTGACCTTTAGTCTCTCTAGCCAGTGGTTATAGGAATCGACAAGCCACGGTCGCTCTGAGAAGAAAAAAAGAAACAAGAAGCATCAATCTGAGGTACTAACTCTGTACACCAGGAGTCGTCTACAATTGATTTCCATTAGTTATTTTTTACGGCTAAAAAAAGGCATTAAATATGTGAAAAGAGCAAAGGTTAAAAAAGTGAAAGTGGAAAAACAATGGAAAGACATAACATACCTTCCAACTGTTGTTTAGCCTCATCAAATCCAAACACCGGTGCAGATTCAAGTACGCTGCATGACATCGAAACAAAAAGAAAAAAATCACGATATTCATGCTATCCAACTAGCTGGAGAACCTTATCCTATTTAGGGCATCAGTCACCAATTAAAACTTGGGGACACAGATGCCTCCCTGGACAAACTCAATTTGTGGTGATATTGGCAGTATTTGTGCTGATGTAGGCAGTATTGTGCTAAAGTAGGTAGACTATAACCCCAATCATAGGTAAATGGGAGAAAAGTGCAAAAAACCACATAAAAATGTCAGTTATAAGCAAGAAACTAATTATGAGATGCACAACTAAGGGACCCAAAACATGAATGAAATGTTATTGGATTCTATCCAGCAGGCTTTGAGGAGATGTGGATACTTGATTCCCTGCTGTGTATGTACAGACAGACGGGTAATGCTATATAGTCTTTCCCGGGGGCATAATGAAAATATTTTAAAATAACGAATTATTGGGATACAGTGGTTTCTCCCTTGGGTTTGTTCATAAGATGCCCCATGGCACTTTGATAGATTTCTTTATTCTGTTTTCCAATCAGTGCTGCCTGAGGGCAGCTATCAAAACAATATTACATTGCAAAACATACAAACCCCAGTAGTAAAAAAAAAAAAACGCTCACAGCCTTGAGCGTCACTCACTCAGACACGGCCTTGGCTCCCCAGTCAAACACATTCCCAGCCAGGACGCCCCTGACCAAGGCCAACTGTCTCTCCTCCCAGCTCAACTCGTCCAGGGACTTCACCACCCTATGATAATACTTGAGAGCCATGTCGTTCTCCCTTTGTTTAATCTGCAGGAGAACAGAGGTACGATAAAAAAAAGAGGAAATAAACGTGAGGAGTATTCACAGATGTAAAAAACCTGATTTTGCCAAAAACAGCCTTAGACATTAAAGACAAGTGTGCCGAAGGTTTAATTTATGACTATTGTGTGAACTATGATACTGTATGAGAAACTGTTAAGAGATTGACAAATCTGAAGAGTGAGCGTCAAAACGGCAGAGCAGCACAGGAAAAGAAGACAACAAAAGAAAAGAGAATAGGTTAATAGATTTCACTCAGACCTTAGAGTAGGGATCAGGAAAGTTGAACTCGTTTAAACAGTGTTCCCTCGTGTCTAAGAGACTTCTGACAGTGAGGGATCCATAAGCACTAGGTGAGAAGAGAAGCACTCTAAATTAATCAGAGAGAAACAGAGACATACAACGGGAGATGGGGAAGTGAATGCATCACGGGCTTAAATGATGTATATAAAGAAATTTGGAACTACTTTCTTACAATCTTGCATTGCAGCCTCTTATCAACCTGTTCTGCACATTCATTATTTCAAGTTAAGCCTCGCCTAAATAACATTCCAAAAATAAACCTAAAGTAGCTCCACAACTAGCACGTTCTTGTTCATAATTTTGTTTACATACATGTAATGTTTACACAGTACAAAAACTAGCCAGAAGCCCAATTCTGTAAAGACTAAATGCTCTTGTCGTGAAATGTATCGCTGCATATGACCCACCCTTTATATGTACTTTGTAACGTGGTAAATAAAGTAAAGATTATCAGTGAAGTTTATTCTGATAAATCGTTAATGCGACTGACGGACAACCACCCAGCACCTCTAAGGACCAGATTGTATAAAGGACATAAAACTACTGCAGACCTAGAAGATTTGAGGTTCAGTCTTCTAAAAGCCAGTGTGTGCATGAACAAAAAGCTTTCTTACAAAGGCTGATGGCGGAGCGTCTGAAGCTTGTCTCTGTATTTCTGACTGAACTTTTCCGCTCGCTCCACTGCCTCGGGCATGTCAGGCTGGCTCACTACTGCTCTCTTAACCACCTGCTCCAGAAAAACAACAGCATGAATCAACAACCAGCAACAAACTATGGGTGGAAAAAAAAGAAATTTAAATTAGCTTGATAAACACTCATGGTGCAATGCAACAAAAAATTAGAATGTTTGTTTTTTCATTCATAAGTTTTGAATGTATCCACTGGTTTGTTTGATTGTCAGTAAGAATACACAGAAATTACCGGATATTTGACCCCCTCCCATTTTTTGTGCCTCTATACTAAACTACCTGCTGCTTTAGAAACCTTCCACTGTGGCTGCACTAAAGTGTTACTCCAAAGAAGAGTGGGCCAAAACCCTACCACAGGGATGTCAGACACTGATCTCAGTTTTAAGTGTTTGGTTGCAGTAAAAATAGCATTCAAATCTTGCATTTTGTGTTAAAGCAATATTCCTTTATTTTTGCTACCTCTAGTTTGAAAATCTGACACAGCTTAGTATGAGATACAGAAAAATACTTAACAGAAATCAGGAGGAGGTCCAGTACCTTTCATCTGTCAACAGCACTTTATTTGTTATGTCATGAAGCTTCAGAGAAGCAGGTTAAAAACTGAGTTACACACAGTTAAATCTTCTTCAATCCTGTGCACTCATGAACGACCGGAATGCACTCTAACGCTTCTAGTTTAGAGGTTAAAGTGAAGATTTAAACTTGTAAAATGTTTTAAATAACATCTTTTCAGGTCAAATCTCTGATCTTTATGAGTTACAGTACAAACAATCTTGAGTCACTTTATATCTGTTGCTTTACACCTACGACGTTCCAGAAATGTTTTTTGGACTAAGAAATGCAAGGGTGTGATCTGATAGGGATCAAACTGAATTTTTGGTTGAGCTGTTCCTATAAAGTTTGGTTTAAGAACATTAAAGCTTGTTTAAATAAAGAAAAGAAAAGAAAGATTATTACTATTACTATATATTACTATTATTTTTTCTAACTAGAGAGACTGTTACAAAATGTATCTGTTTTTATTTTAAATCCTTCCATGACAGAATGGAACTCCACGGTCTGTATGCCACATATTAATTCAGTAATACTCCTAATAAAACATCCCAACCCATCCTACCCCATCTAGGGCCTCTTCAAAGCAGGAGAGCCAGTATTCACGGGCGACGGCGTCCTCTGTCAGGTCCATGGTGTCTGGGATGTACGATGAGGGGTCCTGCAGCAGAGGGAGGTTTACCAGCTGTCTCTCCAGACGGTCCATCTCCAGCATGTCAAACTACACAAACAACATAGATGCAAAATAAAATAAAACAACTTTTTATACCGTTTCAAAACATCTCCCATTTCTCAGCAGAGCTGTGAACAAAAAGGCAGAGGAGAAGAAAAGGCGTGGAAGCTTCTAGCAGACTTAACTCTAAAGCCAGTGGCAGCGAGAGTCACTAATGAAAGGCACAACCTTTACTCCATTAGAAGAAGTCAACTGGGTTGTTGTTGTTGTTGATAGGTAACTTGTAAAATGATTTTACAAAGATGAACCAATATATCATTTACAAAGCTGCATTACAATAAAACCCAGTTAATTCAAGCAAGAGTTTGAGTGGAAGAGTAAATGATGCTAACAGAGGTTAGCAGCAGCTCCGGATGCTCTGCAGGCCTTCATGCTTCACATCAAGGAATAAAAACAAACAACCACAGGGCTAAACCAAAACAATGCTGTACTAAAGTACGATAACGTTGGAATGTTCTCATCACTATGGAGGCTAAGCTGCTCTTAGCTTGTGCTAGCTTGAGTCAACAAAGTGAATGCCTAACACGACTTTATAAGTCGAGGGTGTACAGCTAGGAAGTGAAGCACTGTGAGCAGGAGCCACGTCATCAAACCAGGGCACACGGCTGAAACAGACGGAGGTACTTACGGGAAACTGAAGGACAGAGTTAGGTAGACGGAGGGATGATGTGTGGAGGGGAGATGAAAAGAAATATGAAACATGAATAAATGTCTTTGTAGGCAGTTGGACTCTATCTATTGATCTATCTGTATCTATAGATCTATCTATGTATAGATCTCTTTGTACAGATCTATGTATAGATCTATCTATGTATAGATCTCTTTGTACAGATCTATGTATCGATCTATCTGTATCTATAGATCTATCTATAGATCTATTTATCTATCTGTATCTATAGATCTATCTATAGATCTATTTATCTATAGATCTATCCGTATCTATAGATCTAGCTATGTATACGTAGGTATATCTATCTACGGATCCATCATCATCCATATAGATCTATATATCTATCTTCCTATTTATATCAATCTGTCTGTCTATCAATCTAAAGCTCAAATCAAAATTAAATTTGATAGAAGAAGGAGGGTGAAACAAAAAAACTGAACCATGAGCAGAATGAAAGAAAGGTTGTGAGTCTTTAAGTGGAGCTCTGGAGCTCCTCTGCAGACTCACCGTTCCACTACGTGCACGCTGCATGGGATTCATATCGGGAGAAACACTCATCAGGCCTGAGCTTCCAGCATAATTCTCACCCCAACTGTACTGATTTGGATCTGGAGGAGTACAACATGTTGAATTAGCATAGATTTCTGCGTGAACCACTCCTTTATTTTTTATACAAACATAAGAACCGTTATGTGCCCCTTTACTTTGCCAAATACCAATTTACAAAAAATCCGATCTAGACAGAAATGCATTATGCTACCGCACTAAATGGAGTCTTCCTTAAATTATTTTTTATGTAAAAATATTAAAGTAATAGCAGTAAACCATAGGCCTGTTCATTAAAAATGGCATAATTTCTCCAAAATATTAAAATACATCTTAAAAAGCTTTGATTTCCCATAATTTTGAAATGTCATGTAGTTGTTCATTAGTCCGTGTTGCCATCTTGTACAGCTTGAACCCACAACATTTCATTAGGCTTATATCAAGGATCACGGAAAGCTGTCAAAAGCTGAAGACGAAGAAGAGGAGGTTGGCATTTTTCTTCATTCTCAGAGCTGGAACTGATGGAAGATTGAACTGAAAGCGAGATCAGAAATATCAAAGGATCGATGGAATGAGAGAAGAAGAGGAAATGATAATGCCATCCCTCAGGTAGCCTCAGAACGTTCCATTTTCAACAGACATTTCTGCCCTTATACTCAGTTTTCTAGGACCGCCACTCATGAAAAATTTACATTTCAGTACATTTTATGATTGCAATATATCTGGTGCCGATTTAAGTTAGGTTGTCATTATATGGATCCAGATTTTGGTCTGATTGGTCCACATGCTTTTCGATTAGGAGCCGCATTGCATCAATTTTGCTACAATCTGCTGTTAAATGAGTTTATTTATGTCACAAGAGGTTGAGTAGTTTCACAGGGTGCTATTCATACCTGACTTCAGTGAAAACACACAAGCCTCCTGTAAGCATCCTGGGACACACATGTCTGAGGTCAGCAGAGTGTTGTGGAGACGGACACACTGTTCTATGATATGCATCTCTTCCAGTAACCCTAATAACACCAATGGCAAGAGAATGATTTGAACTTGTAGGATGATCCTTACTGTCCTCCTCTGCTCCTTTAAGAAAGGCTCCAATGGCTCCGAGGTAGCCTTCATGTCTGAGGAACAAGGCTTGAACTTCACCCTACACAACAAAAGATAAAGAACTGGGCTTTAGGTGAAACACGAGCAAGTTCAGCTGATAAAGAGACAAAGTTCAGAACTGATCTAAAGATGTTCACTGATCATCCATAACATTATAACCACCAGTCTTATATTGTGTAGATCTTTCTTTTGTCGCCAAAACAGCTCTATTTAGTGCCCTTTGTTCCGATACCTTTTGATCAGAATGAGCATCAACTTTTATCGGAAATTTGTACTACAGGACTGTCCAATCCCACGGCTACTTCTGTGGGATTGGACAACACAGACTAGCCTTCGCTCCCCAAGAACATCAACGAGCCTTGGACACCCGTGGCTCTGACGCCAGTTTACCATATATCGCCTCCTTAGACCACCCTGGTGGGTAATAACCACTGCAGACCGGCAACAACCAACAATACCCACAGTTCAGGAGATACCCTGACCCAGTCGTCTTGCCATCACAATTTGGCGGTTGACAAAATCACTCAGATCAATACACTGCCTCATTTTTCCTGCTTGCAACTTATTACCTTTAGGATAATATGTGAGGTTCTATTATAATGAGATAATCAATGTAATTCTGACTTTACCTGTCAGTGTTTCTTATGTTAGGGTTGATTGACGTATCAGTAAGTCACTTTGTGTTTAGTATGTATCAGAGGAAGTGGCTGTACCTTAGTGAAGAAGTTGATGCTGTAGGTGATTGTGTGCATAGTGACAGGGTGTCCTCGGATGAAGAAGCCTCCAAAGTAAACTCTGGACAGGTTATGCAGCTTAGCATACAGGCAGGCCAGCTGCCCAATGTCATTGCTGATCATGTGGAGTAAGCTCTTAGCCATGTCTTCTTTAGAGAACTCTATCAATCAGATCAGAGACACATTGATGTAACGGCAAAATATCCACGGCACCAAGACACTTACATTAACCCCGACCCACAGAACTCAATCATCATCGACCCATTGCCCCAACATCCACGACTATGAAGTGCCTGGAAAACTGCTGCTCAAAACCGTCCTGCCAGTAATCGCCCACACCTTGATCTCCCCCAATTCACCTACAAGTCTAAAAGGAACACTGAGGATTGTTTGGCCTGCCTGGTCTTTGAATATGTAATATATTAACAGAAGAATGACAGCGACTCTTATTATAGTCAGAATTATTGGATATATTTTAAAGAAAAATGCATTCACATCTACGTTGTGCTACATTCTTGCTAATACATTTTTGGGCTGAATTAAAATGAGTCTTCCTCACCCCTCGGTGTTTATTTGAGACGCATCTTTATTGAAATGCGACTGCATATTCTGTTTTTCTTCCTAGAGTTTGGACTCTTTTGTCATATTTATACCATATTTATGTATTTAATGCATGTCGGTTTTTGTATGTTTACATATACATAGGTTAATATGTCTTGTTTTTTTTTCTATTTTCACTTTACTTCATTGGAGCGGCTGTAATGCCGAAATTTCTCCATGGGGATTTATAAAGTGCTTTCTATTCTATATAGAATTGCATCCAGGGATGTAGCATTCAGGAATGTTTTTCACAGGTAACGGTGATTGGTCAGGCAGTGGTTTATGGAGCGCTTGATTGCTTCGCAGCAGAGCGTTTTATGGGTGAAGCAAACATTTTAAATGTCAATATCACTTGATTTTGGTGAATTAAGTCTCAGAGTCTAACATCGTGAGCTAGACTGAAATCCAATTACTTCTGCAGCCCTTATGAGCATGGACTCAGAAATTTGATGTCAAAGTCATATCATAAACTACTCGCCACTAATTTGTGGACAGCAGAAAATGGACACATTCAAAAGGATTTGTTTCCAGTAACTGAGTCTGTTTGGATTCACTAGGAGTTCCAATATTGAGACTTGTAGATTGAATGGATGTTCTGTGTTTCTTTTTGTCTTCTGTAAACTGTTTGCAATATTGAGGGTATGAGGGAAGTGAATTTGACCTGCAGCAGTGCTTTGAGTTTCAATTGAAATGTACATATTCAAGGTCAAAGTGAGTCACAGCTGATATATGAGATCTATTGAAACACCTTGAAAACAGGCTGAGAGAAGCGTTTCAAAAACAGCCACCTCACAAGTCCAAAAAAAATGAGTGATCAAAAGGTTACTCTATTAACCTATTTTTTTAGGTCCAATCAAAATGGATATGAGCAACAAAATGAAGAGTTTCCTCACAACGGAATAAATGTATCACCTTTATCAGTAGTAGCAGACTTTCCAAAACTGCTCGCAATAAGATCTCCTGTCAAGCCCAAGGAGCCGTACGATCCTCCGTAGATATCTTTGACAAGCATGTCCACATTCGTGTGCTGCCCTTTTGTGGCCAGTTGTAATAACTCATCAAATCTCTGCAGGAGATAAAAAAGGTCATATTGGCACGGCTAAAGGGAACAAACTGTTCCAATGGTTGACAGCTATTACAGTGTGAGAGCAGAGGTTACTTGGGATACCTTTGTTTTGGTGAGCAATGCTCCAAGGCCCCAAAACGTCCCTCCACCTATTGAGCTTCCTCCGATACGTTCAAATTTGTCTTCTGACTCAACCTGCACAAGTGGGAGATCAGGTTAATACAACTTTTAGTCTGGAAAATGTTAAAACCACGTATTGTTACTATGTACTCTGCTGGTGCTTTTCCACACAGCAGAAAAATTTAACTGTCAGTCAAATATTGACAACTTCATCAGTCACTACCTACATAATAAAGATACATCCCATCTGAAACTGGTACAATCATACTGTATTTCTGGAGGTAAAAAACTTCCCATGCACCAATCAGCCATGACATAAAGTCCCCCTTTTTTCGCCAAAAGAACTTTGACCCGTCAAGGCATGGACTGAAGCTGTGCCATGGTATCTGGCACCAACTTGCTAGCAGCAGAACTTTGAAGTTGTGATAGGGGGCTTCCATGGATCTGACTTGTTTGTCAAAATCCCATATATGCTCCATTGGATTGATATCTGGGGAATTTGGAGGCCAAGTCAACACCCTGAACTAGTTGTGTTCAACAAAACAATTCCTGAACAATTTTTCCTGTGTGCCATGGCGTATTACGCTGCTGAAAGAGGCAACTTCTATTAGTTTACCTGAAGGGTTGTAACAATGATTAGGTAGGTGGTATATATCAATAAGGCATCCCCATGAATGGCATCCCAGCAAATCTTTTCTCACAGCATCACACTGCCTTGCTCTCTTCCCAGAGTGGATGACATGAATCAGCAAGGGGATTCTGACAGGTCTGCAGCTACGCAGTAGAATACACAACTAGCTATTATGTAAAAATGTATGTGGACAACTTTCGAAGAGCATTGATCTTTAGTGCAAATAGAGCTCCACCATGTGCATTAACAAGTTTGGGTGTTCATGACCCTGTCTCCGGTTCACCTTGTCACCGTTTCCTTAGACCACTTTAATAAATACTAACTACTCCAGACTGGGAACGCCCAACAAAACCTTCAATTCTAGAGAGTCACTGACCTACTCATCTAGCTATCAATATTTGTCCCTTTTCATAGTCGCTCAAATCCTTAAGCTTGCCCATGTAAGAATGACTGTGTAGCAGGTGGACTTGGAGGCCGGGCCTTTGCTGTCATCACCAGGACCCCGACGGCGAGGGTTTATCCCCGGAAATCCCCACATCCCCTGCGTTGCACAAGCAATTCCACTTACTAAAATCAAGAGATAAAGCGGAAAGTAATAACTTCCGATGTTTTGCCTTGTCTGATCAACGCTCCACATTCAGAAGATACACAGTTTACTGTGAGGTGAAATACAGAAAAGAAGCACATCATCACACCAAGCTAAATTTAACTTCCCAAACAATTCAAACAGTTAAGGATTATCAAATAAATCCTAAGGCTACTGTTACCTTGACAATGGACACTCCAGAGCCAATATTCACCAGCAGGTAAGGGAAGATGTCAGGTTGAGTTGTCTGAAAACGGAACTCTGAGTCGGCGTGCTTGGCGTACACGAAAGCTTCGTGGGGTATGTTCCTCAGCACAAAGTTACAGCCCTTGATGAGACAGGTCATCTCATCCTCCTTGTCCACTCTACCACAAAGAGAAGGGTCTCAGTCATCCACAGGAGGAGCAGAAGAACGGCCTCTTGCAAATCATTAACTAGACTATTACAAACAAATTTGTTTCTGGACAGTGAAGATGTCTGCAGCCGTGTAAGATGACGGCTACACAGATAGGATTTAAAAAAATAAATATGTATAGAAATTTTAAACTTTCTGGGTACTGAATTGCAAGAGAGTGTTCCAGAGAGGTTTATCGTTCTGCATGCAATGTCTCCTCACAGTACAACAACATGCAGCGTCAGACCAAAAGCCTTTCCTCACTTAAGTCGGAGTTTCCTCTCGATGAGTTCCTTGAACTTGTGCGCTCCGCCACCGGTGGCCTTGATAACTTTGGTTTCCGTGTTGACAAGGTGGTCCTTGATGAAGTCCAAACATGTCTCAATGTAAGCGTTCTCAAACTTGATGAAGTGCAGGCGTGCAGTGACTTCTTCCTGCATGGAGATTTCATAGAGCTTGTCACCGGATGCCTCCTGAGACGGAAAAACAAAAGAGAATGAGAACAGTTCCCATCTCGAGGATGTTATAAAAGCTGCTGGCAGTGGTATTTTCACATGTCAAGTAACAGGAGCAGATACACTCTTTTCAACATCCATAAAGCTTTAAGAAGAAAAAACTAGGCCTAGGCTGTCATCCCCAACAGTAAGGGTGTAACCCTGAAAAGCCCACTGCGTTATACAAGCAATCCCCCTGATCGAACTCCTCAAATGAAGTGTGACTCATTAAGGATATCAGACAGTCCATATCAATTATTTCTGTGAAATCAACAGTATGCTCCAAGATAAGATCCCATAGTGACTCCATAATGAAGATAAATACGATTAAGTATTTTTTCTGAACGCAGTAATACATCAACACCAATTTCACTGTATCAGTTCGCATCAGCTAAGTTTAGACACAATTGGATTGGTTGGGAAGTTACAGACGAAAAACTGCTTTCCACAAGAAGTCCGCCATCATTTTTAAAATATAAACTATTAGGGGTAAAAAGTATATCCATAAAATGTATTTTGTGTAGATTCAAATGAGATTCAAATTTGGACATAATGAGGTTGAGTCTTGAGTTGGATAGTTGCAGTCAAAAAAAATGTTTTGCCCCCCTGTGAGTGTAATATGAATAATAACTGTAAATATGACAAAAAACAAGATAGAATCTTCTTTTGCACCAAATTTGGAGGGTGGAAATATGGAACTGACCTTCCAAAATCAATCTAGTTCTTCCTCGCACAAAGCTCTCTTGGGTTATAGCATTTCAAAATGAGCCATAAAATATTTTTTTAGTTATCTAGTTGACACGAAAGATCTGCAGCCACAGCGGTTACGATTCCATAATATCCATTTTTCTTGCATAAAACTATACACTACCAATCCTAGCAACAGAGAAAAGTGATTGGACTAGTTGGGAATTTAGTTTAAACACACACACTCATACATACAAGCATATCATCATTACTACTACTCATCGCGTTCTAACCTCTGGCAGAAGAACAAGGCAAGCAGGTTCATACACACCGCAAACAGATTACCGAAGTTCCTGTGAAGCCCAGACAAACACACTCAAAATCCACCGGTGCAATAATCTATTTAACTATTTCTATTTCTATAGGAATTTTTGTTTTTCTTTATTGCAATATCCTTGCGGTATGTAATTAGAACATACCATGTGCAATTGTTGTTTGATTTTATAAACAATCCTGCTAGAGTGTGCAGTATTCCAATCACTTATGTACAGACTGTTATTATTTTTAATAGTCTTTTACATTTTTGTTAACTGTTTTACTTTTTGTGAATGAAATCTTTTTTATATGTTCATAGGATGAAACGTAATTTCGCTCTGCTGTGCACCTGTCAAATCGATGGCTTGAATGACAATAAATTGAATCAGATTTTATAGGTACAACAAACAGTACAAGTACCGGATATGGACAAGAGCTCATTTTAATCTATAGTCCCTGGAAGGATGCCTAAAGGTCTCCTACAGGTTTTGGAGACAGAGGAGCACAATGAGCAATGCCCAGCTGCAGGAAGGAACACTTCCGCAGGTCGTTTCTCCGTGCAGCCATCAGAATCATGAATGTAATCCATCTCCATCTGCAGTAATATCATTCACTCTGGACACTTAAACATTATCCCGCATAAAATAACCAATACTGTATGCTAATGTTGTCCTGCACAACACAGCATGCACTATCATGTATCAGCAGGCTGAACTGGACACACTTTACTGCAATATGATTCATATGTATAAACATAAACACATACTGGTCAATCACATGTACATACATTTTACAAATTATATTATTTCATTATCGTTTTACTATTCTTCGATCATCTATATCAGGCTTCTGTTTTTTGCATTATGTTTTTTTTAGTGCTGTACACAAAATTTCCCTTTTATGTAATTTTCTCTTTGAGATTCATTTAAAGTCATATTGCTCTTTTGGCTTACACTATATACATAAGTTAAAGGCCTTCGTGATTATTTGTTTTCTCTGCAGATTTCTTACTGAGGTGATCAAAAAGTTAATATTGTGGTAGTTGGAAGTTACTGGATACGTCCTGAAGTGGAAACTCTATGAATAGGAGTAACTCTCACCAACCAGTTCAGGACAGCACATGTAACAGAGAAGTGTACCTTGTTAGTGCGGTCGAACGATCGTACTTTGGCCACTTTATGCTGCACAGTGGAGTAGTAGGCGAGCTTTGTGAGAGATCCACCTGTTAGGGCAAAACAAAGCTGATAAGAAACGCGTGAGGGACAGATAACATGTGAGTGACAGACTGGATGGAGGCTTAAGATCACAGGTTGACATTACGAAACAGTGGCGTTAGCTACACAGGTAGCTAGCAGCTAACGTTTAGGACGTTGTGGTGACTGAATTAAAGTTGACCAAGTGTTTTGTCAGTCATGCACTTCAACATATTTGGATACTCCGGAAACCATCGTCAAACAGGCTTGCTGTGAAGCGAATCAAACTTACATTTTAAGACGCTAACATTGTTTACCTTTACTTTAAGTGTCATGTGTTGTTGCTGTAACGACAGCTGCTCTAACGTTTAAGAACATCCACTCGAGTCAAACTCATAAATTTACGTTTTCCTGCTCACGTACCGATGTCTATAGCGAACCGCTTGGCGTTTTCCAAATTCCTGAATATTTCATCAGGTGGCAGAGTGATGCTTTTATCCATGGTGTGTCTGTTCATGCTGCTGTCAAGTCGAACACATTCCGCCATGGCAGACAAGGATCTGACGCGCCGTACGTGACGTGAGTGCGTCACTGCGTAAGCATCCACTCGTCCAATCAGAATGCACGTTAATCCTGCGCGCTAGTTGGAGACGTTTTCTAAAAGCATATATGATCTAACCTGAGATTTATAGCACCGTTCTCGCAAAAAACCATTTAATATCTGTATTATAAAATGCCCTAAGTGAGTTAAACCACTGCCTCAATTTACCCCATAGCCTTGGCACATATTCCCCAAAGCTAACACTTTGGAAAGAATGGCCTAACTTAGCAATTCAGCATAACATTTAGCCTTGTAAGACCTGGTTTAATTTGATCTGACATAACAGTCATTATTCCTGAAGAATGTAATGTGACAGGCAAGAAACTATTTTTTGTGTGTAAAATAACTATCATCTTCTACCATGTGCTTCTCCCCATCACAGCAAGATAGAAATGAAGGGTGCTTCCTGAATGTATGGTCACATGACAAAGCATATGCACAGTAACCTGTATACAGGTGGTGGGTCAACATACCCACTCTCTCCTACCGGTTTAAAGTCTGTATGCTGCGTTCTAGACTAATGTGTGGAATAAGAAGTTTTGAAGCCACTTAAAGGGAGACAAAAAACAGTTGAACTCCCTTCAAAGGGTTCATTTATGCTTTAAGATAGATAATCTGTTTCATATTCCACATCTGTTGTTCCAATTTCTTTCATTACATAATGTATTACTATATTCTTTGTTCTGAAGAGATAATATGGGCATTATAATGTGCTGTTTTTGCACTGAAGGACACATACATAGACTTACCACAAGAGGACAGTGCTAATCCATATTAGAAACATCAGGTATCCAAAGTGACGGATTTTAAAGTAAATTGGGGGATGGAGGAAGCCATTAAATGAATGTTATCCATTGCAAAAGGCCTTTAAGTACTGTAATCCCAACACTTTCATTGTATTTGAATGTGGCTTCTTTAGTAAAGAAAGAAAAAGCTCAAAGTTAAGTTGATTTCTTTTTTATTCACAGATAATGGAAAGGTTACCTCATAGAGGCAATGCAGTGATGATGCATCACAGTAAAAGACAAAGTTCTCACATAGAATAGTGTCAACAGAGTCCGTGTTTTTATAAAAGACAAGGAATGGTTTAGTAGAACCTAAACAGATAATATTTAGAACAACTAGCATGGTTGAAAAGATCCCCTCAGAACCCAACATGGGTCTTTTCAGAGACATCATCAATCATTACAGATGTGACACGCTGTGACATCTGATTATATAGATAAACACAAGCATGGAATATGTATTCATTAGAACACAAATGTGTGTTACTCAGTATTTTGACTAAATAATATCTAATTTTCTTAGAAAACATTTTCCAACAAGTAAAATTGAACAATCAATCCAATATGACCCTAGTGATAAAATGTCTGACATCGGAGTTTGTCAGCCGACCAACCGGTTGTCTGCAAATATTACAGAAGCATAAAACTTTTACAAAAGGTATAAACATTCGCACTAATGTATGCAATAACTCTTCAACGTCAGACCAACAGTGTTTCACTCCTGAGTTTGACTTTTTGACTTGTCCTTGTGGCGTCTACCACGGCCTCCACATCAGGCTGCTGACTGGACTCTGGTCTTTGGTGATGCCGGTCTGGACGGTGGAGCTCAGAGGAGAGAAGTCAGCCTCTGTCAGGTTCTTCTCAGAGGAAGTATGCAGCTTGTTGAAGTGCTGCATGAGACTTCTCTGCTGATGTGTCTTCACCTGCTGCCTGGACAGGAAGTGTTCCACCTCCTGGACACACCTGGAATAGCCCCCATCAACAGCTGCTGAGTCCACAGCTTGACGCTGCTGCTGCTGCTGCTGCTGCAGGCGTCTCAGGACACAGACTGTCATCTCCAGGATGTCTGCTTTCTCCAGCTTGGAGTCTGGCTGCTCGTTGAGGAACTCTGGAGCCAGGAGAGACTTGAGCTGCTCAATGCTGCTGTTGATCCTCTCTCTGCGTAACTTCTCCACCAGAGGCTTTCTGAGCTGCAGGAAGAAGAACAACGTCATTAATAAACTTATTGAGGAGTAAAGTGTGAGCATGAACAGAGACCACCTCTCATGGAGCATATTTAGATCTGGATGGATCTTCAGTTTACCTTGTGGGTCAGAGTCAGATGCTCCTGAGAATTGGTCCTAGCTGCAGTGATTGTAGGAGCCATGGCTGGATCTGTGTGCTGTGGGGGTCTCTGTAGAGAGAATCTGATCTCTGCTGGCTTCATCCCTCCTATTTATAGTCCCACATCTCCATATGAATGTGTGGGTCTAGTTCTGCTTCTAGTTTCTCACAGTCTCAGCCAATCACAGAGCTCGCTGAGACAATCAGACATGTGGGGCAGCAGTGGTTGAACTGCCCGAGGGACAATTGTTGGATGTCAGGGGAACAGGTGGAGGACTGGGGTGGGGGTGATGGAGAGAGACTCTCAGAGCTCTGTGTGGATGTGGGAAAGTGGTGACCCTACACAACAAAAAAAGCGACATACATCAAATAAAAAGTTTACTTGAGTAGAAACAAACATTCTGCCAATGCAGAAGAATCACATGGATTATTGTACTTCTTCAGATTAGATTTCATGATTATCCTGAAAGAAGGTTATTATAAGTGGTGTATACTTATTTTTTTTAGCTCAATATCTATTACAATGTGGTTTACCCAACTAAGGAATCCATTCTAAGATATATGTTAAATGCCATCCTATGATCGAAATAATAATAATAATAATCTCAGCCTATAATATTAATCTGAGACATGCAGTAAAACAGATTTGACTCTGTTTTACATTTGTTTATCAAGAGCATAAAACCTGAATGTTTATAACAGATTATCATATTTGATCAAACAATACACACTGACAAGTTAATAATAATAATAATAATAATACATTTAATTTATAATGCACTTTACATTTGGATCAAATCTCAAAGTGCTACAAAGTAAAAGTTATTATTTTGTACATAAAATAATTGAAATAGGAAATTCTAATATCAAAATGGTTGTTTTGTTCCTGTCAGTTTCGATAAAGCAGCTCTTAAATTCTAGTGATTAAGGAAAAAAGTCACACAGAAGATGGAGAAAAATCTCAATGTGTTATAATATGGTTGTAATACGATGAAGGTGAAGATAACTTGAATCTTGAAGTGTTTGAATATAAAAACTCTCCAGTATTTTTTTATGCTTGTTAAACTAACATTATCCTGCATACTTTGTATATATATATATATATATATATATATATATATATATATATATATACATACTGTTGGCAGGTTTATTTTCTAACTAGGTCTACCTGTAATGTTTCTTCACCTGTATTGGAAGCAAAAACATAATGTCAGCCTGAATACAATCAAACTGTCTCCTATCGTGTCACCCCAATCAAATTAGATCGCAATTATTACAAATAAGCTAAAACTTCACATTCATGGTGCATTACACCTTCACCAGCTTCTGAACAATCAATCCCATCCACTCAAATGAGTGGATGGGAGAGAGGAGAGAGAGGAGAGGGAGGAGAGAGGAGAGAGGAGGGAGGAGGGAGGAGAGAGGAGAGAGGAGAGAGGAGAGAGGAGAGAGGAGGGAGGAAGAGGAGCCTGGGAATGTCCATTAATCCTCAGCATGTCTGCAGTCCGCACGAACACACTGCTTAATATTTCCAGAGTTGAATTGAAATTAAATTTAATAAAATGAATTGATGTATCGTCTGTTGTTGGGAGAGAAGTCCAGTGGTGGAGGGAGAATTCTGATTCATTTCTCAAGTGAAGGTACTAATAACACCGCACTATTAGAGGTTGGCTGAACAATCTGGAGGAAAATAAAAAAAGGTGGAAAACTTATAATGTCAAAAATGTATGAGGATTTGAACGGAAATACATTTCTGTAACAGGAAACTGAAGGTATACCTAATTATCTTTTAGTCTCCTGAAACAAAGTCCAACCAGCATCTTTTCTGCTCTCTTTTATTCTGCTAGCTTAAAGAAAACATCTTCAAGACAAAAGTGCATGTGTGTCAAACCATGAAGCGGAACAAAAGTCTCCCCCAGCCTTGTTGGGTTTGGGTTTAGACAGTTCGGCGCCCATCAATAGAATATATAAAATAGGTTTGGGTTGAAATAATGGCCGGACAGACAAGATGGGAAATGAAGTTGGACAACACAGGAGAATTAGCAGCAGAGAGAGACGGAGGGATAAAGAGGGGACGAAAAATCCTCCTTTGGAGTGTGCCAACTCCCCCCGGAGGGCCGTCAGGTGCTGGTGGGGTCGAGGACACTAATCACCCTGAACTGTGACTCGGCCTCTCGCGGCGTTCCCACACTCTGCCCATTGACCGAGCCCCCACTCAACAATAGACTTGTGCCTTGTTAAATGCTAATTCAACCCCACACAAGAAGCTCTCCCCTGAGGGCCGTGTTTGTTGTTTAGACACCCTTCAATTAGGGAGAGAAATAAACACAAACATTTTACCTGCGGATGTGACCCAACAAACGACTGTCGTGAACTAATTACCTATAAAGAGGTTTAAAATACCCACGCTGGGAAACGCTGTGTTTAATATTCAGTCAACTGAATAGGAACATTAAACAAATGCTTCATAGCTCATTGCATAATGTTGTTTTAGGCAGATTTAAGGGGATTTTTAAATGATTAATGATGAAAAGCACCTGCTGATTTTGTATATTCTTAAATTACACTAAACCTGTGTTTATGAGTGCACTCAAAAACATTCTTTTTTCATTTACAAAATTTATTAAACTTTTTTTTATATAAAAAAATGTACTTGTCAAGAAATTTGCAAATTTATATAGTGAATATATAAAATATATTTCTATATTATATGTTTATATGTTATATGTTATATATATAACATAATATATAATAATAAAATACAATATAATATATATAACAAAAATATTTATTATAAATATAAATGTTAGATTAGATAAGATTTTATTTTATTTCATTGATCATTTAAAAAATAATTAAATAAAAAAAATTCAATAATATTCACATTTTGGAATTTCTCTTTGTGGATGATTTTTAAATGTTAAAAGATTTGGTGCAAATATATTATTGGGTTGTTTTAGTTGGTTGGTTGTTTGTTGTAGTAAGACTGAAATATAGTCTTTGACAAATTCATGCAGTGTGCTTGTGATTGCACTGGAGGGGATTAAAGGTGCAATATGCATATCGGGCTTAAATCAGGCTTTAGAATCGGGATTACTGTGAAAATGTAAAACTCTAACATCGTTGAGCTATTAATGAGATTATAAAACAACACTGGGAAATAGAAATTCTTTTTTTTTTTTAAAAAGAAGAAAAATTAAGAAAGAAATGTTAAAGATCTCTCTTCAGCTATTTTTTTTTTTAAATGTTAAGAATATACATGCGTGAGAATGTGATGTAAACAAATATTATTGTTATATACGTTGTATTGTCATGTTTAGTGAGTAAAAAATGCGATTTAAATTTCAGTGGTAAAGAATTCCTCCCCCCTTCATAGACGTCTTTGTCTGGTCTGCCTCTATTGTCCCAGGGGGCTCTGTGAGTGAGTTTTCCCTGCTTTCCCACACTCCATCCATTCAAGAACAAAAGAAGTGTGTCTGGTTGTGCATCACATTAATTATGGAGTCAGTTTACGAGCTTGGGCTCACTGGCTCCGAATGGCATTCCCGTCATCAAGACCCATCATTCCCAGCTTTTGTAAAATGTCTCTGAGGAATGCAGACAGGCTCAGGATTAATGAACATTCAAAGGCGATTTTTCCTCCCTCATCTATATTGATATTGTTCCTCCGCATTCCAGCCTCTTTATTTTTAATGGCATGAATTGATGGCGGTGAAATAAAAGCATGAATTTGAAGTCATTTTTAATAGCTGCTGTCTAACGTGATCAAATGAATTATTTTAAAGGCACTTTTTTGTTTTGTTTTCTGACTGGTTTTCTTTTAAAGTTATAACCATTTCACCTGCATTTTCAGCAGAATTACCATATTACCTAGTCAGAAAAGAAAATAATTTGTTGGATTAACTTAATCTAGTTATGTCAACAACTTCCACCAAACTAAATGATGTTAGATAAAATTGAATCACCTTAACAAGATGAAAATAACGGACTTATGTGCAACTAACATGACCGTTTTAAACAATCAACTTGGTTTAATATATAATTATATATCATTTATATGTCGGTGTTCAGCAGACTGATTATACAGTTCACTCTATATTGTTAAGTTGAGTCATATTAACAAATTCTGCGGCTTTAAAAAGTCTTCGGTTTAAGGTACATCTTTTAAAGTTGACTTAAATTGAACAATCTAACACAGATATAGAATCTAAATGGGATGTTGCTACATTTATTTGATTGATTTTCATTTTTTTTGAGTGTTTAAAGAGGATTATTGGATGCTGGAGGGTGTTAATCTTTTAATACACTAAAAACTATAGTGTATATTTCTTAGTAATTTTTATATTATCTCTTTGATAATTATAATACATAATATACTCAGAATAACTTTATAGCAGAATCACCTGAATTTATATTTGTTGAATCAACACTGACAAGAAAATACTAGAATTTGTTATTTCATGTATTTAATCCTTTTTGCTTTACATATTAAGACCAAAGATTAAAAAAAAGAAGAAATTAAAGATTGGTAGGCCATTTGTTGTTTCTCATAAGAGTACGCCTCACATCAACATTATGGGCTGAAACAAACTTCTTTATCTCAATAAAAGTAATGCGTTGTCTTTTGAAGTCGAGATTTCATATTTGAAGTACAATGTGCGACATTGTTGTAGTAATTTAAGGGTAAAATAAGAATATTCTACTGTAAGTCTTCTTATTTCAAGATCATCACAATAGCGTCGTATATTAGCAGGAATTATCGTCTTTAGTGGCTCTGCTGTCATGACGTTTCCACTGAAATGAAGAATAAGATACATATTTTTGGAGGTGGTTTTGAGATTCTTTTACATAATAAGATGTAAGAAGATTCCCTTATTTCTTGTCTGTCTAAACAGCTCAAGTCAGCTGTTTATTTAATGTATTTAGATTTTTTTGTCAGGTAAGTTAAATATATGGTTACGATAAATGTATCAGATTCCAATTTCCACAATTCACCCCCTCCACGTGTGTGAGGATGTGATGAGCGTGTGCTCAGTCAAAGTCATTGATCCCAGCATCAGGCAGATCTGCTCTCTCTACAGGGTCACCACTTTCCCACATCCACACAGAGCTCTGAGAGTCTCTCTCCATCACCCCCCCAGTCCTCCACCTGTTCCCCTGACATCCAACCATTGTCCCTCAAGCAATTCAACACGCTGCTGCCCCACATGTCTGATTGTCTCAGCGAGCTCTGTGATTGGCTGAGACTGTGAGAAACTAGAAGCAGACCCAGACCCACACATTCATATGGAGATGTGGGACTATAAATAGGAGGGATGAAGCCAGCAGAGATCAGATTCTCTCTACAGAGACCCCCACAGCACACAGATCCAGCCATGGCTCCTACAATCACTGCAGCTAGGACCAATTCTCAGGAGCATCTGACTCTGACCCACAAGGTAAACTGAAGATCCATCCAGATCTAAATA